>PITA01013014.1:0-59254 GCA_004023965.1 Spilogale gracilis
GCACTAGGTGTGGGGAATGGGGAATGAATCTTGGAACACTGGGAAAAAAAATTAAGTAACAATAAAAAAAATGGAGTGCTAATTTGGAAAGGATTTGTTAGGAATGTAGACTAAGGTGGTCTTGAGGAAGGACACTCGGTGATTTTAGAGAGAAGAAGTTAAAGACTGGGTGGGGACAAAGAAATAAAGGCTGTATATCGTTTAAGGGCTGAAGAGAGGTATAGAGTATATGACTACCTACCCTAAATGGGTCATGATCTTGGCCTCAGGCAAAATAATTTCTTCACACCACCAGTGATTCTCTTTCTGAGAAACTCAGAAACCCTAAGCCCTCATACACATTTTTTTTCTGCAGCATTTCACTGTCTTGATCACCATCTCTTTCCATTGCGCCTTTGAGTTTCTATCTTTGGAGTCACATTCTACCTTCAACTTGTTCCCGTCAAGATCCTTAGGTGGCTCATCCTTCTCTTCTATCTCCCTTCTGAGGCAACATTCATCAGGGTTACATATATCCTGATCAATCTTATCTGTTCTCATCTTTATATTTGCTCCCAAGTCTACACCTCTAGCCCTATCTGCCATCTTGAGCCTGGGATGCAAATTTCTAACTACATATTGTACAAATGATTCTATATTGGTATGCTGCAGATATCTTAAATCCCTTGTATTCAGAAACTAATTTTTTTAGCGCCATAAATCTATTCTTCCTCCCATCTTCCTTATCTTGGTCATAACAACTCCAATTATCTATTGGCTAAATGAGAAACCTTGGAATTAGTTTTTTTTGTTTGTTTGTTTGTTTTTTTTATTGTTACTAAAAAAAATTTTTTTTCCAGTGTTCCAAGATTCATTCCCCATTCCCCACACCCAGTGCTCCATGCTTTAGGTGTCCCCAGTACCCACCACCAGGCTCCCCCATCCCTCCCCCCCCCAAGTCCCTCAATTTGTTTCTGTGTCCAAAGTCTCTGTTGTTTCATTTCCCTCCCTAGATTACCCTAGTTCCCATTTACTTTCCTTCTCCCACTGTCCTCCAGTTTACCCCTCATGCACGCAAGTAAATGAAACCATGCGATACTTGACTTTCTCTTCTTGGCTTATTTCACTCAGCATAATCTCTTCCAGTCCAGTCCATGTTGCTACAAAAGTTGGATATTCATCCCTTTTGATGGAGGCATAGTATTCCATTGTATATATGTACCACATCTTCTTTATCCATTCATCTGTTGATGGGCACCTTGGCTCTTTCCACAGTTTGGCGATTGTGGCCATTTTTGATTACTCCTTCTCCCTCACCACCTGGAATAGGCATGCCTATGGTCACCAGCATTCTTGTGAATGTCTATTCTATGTTTGAGAAATTCCTCAAATCATCCAAAATGGAAGTTAGAACCTCTTTTTTCTAGTTTCCGTTGCAGCTAAGGCACAGTGAAGAAGCCACAGCTGCACAGTATGCACTTTCATGAGGTTAGATGTAGAGGTATGCAGTTTGGGGCAAGCAGTGTTAGAGGTTCTGGTAGCCCATATCCAGCATCAGTGGTCACCTGTGGTATGAAATGCAGTGTCCAGTGGTGCCACCAGTGGACTCCTCACCATAGAAGACCCAGGGTATGATGTGAGCATAGTTCCTGGCTGCATGGCTCCCAGGCCTACTCTACAGATTTCCCGGAAATCTGTGACCTGGGAAATATCCATCCATAATCCTTTTTCTTTTTTTTTTTTTTTTTTTTTTTTTTTTTTTTAAAGATTTTATTTATTTGACAGAGAGAAACACAGGCAGAGAGGGAACACAAGCAGGGGGAGTGAGACATAATCCTTTTTCTACTTCATTAGCTTAAGGTGTTCCTTTGCTTACAACCAGCACCTTGACACCTAAGTTGCCCCAGTTTCCTACAATCAGTTACTAAGTTTTGTCTTCTGGATATACAGAAATATTCTAATGTTAAGTCTCTCCTTTCCATACCCATTGCATCCATCTTTCTTTAGCTTCATCATCTGCCTCAGCTCCCAGGCCCACTTGCTTCAGGACATCTTGCAAAGTATATACCTTTGATCATATCTCCCATGGAACTCATCACTCCATTAACTGTGCCTTAAACATACCACAATTATAGCATTGACCCCACTTCTTTGGAGTCATTTGCTTAAATCACTATCTTAGTCTGTAACACAGATTGAGTAGTTTATAAATAATAGAAGTCAATTTCTCATAGTTTAAGTAGCTAAAAGTTTGAGATCAGAGTGTCAGCATGGGTGAGTGAGGAATTTCTTCCAGATCACAGACTTCTTATTGTGTCCTCATATGGTGGAAGGGCTGAGGGAACTCTGTAGAGTCTCTTTTATAAATGCACTAATTCCATTCAAGGAGGCTCCACCCTCATGACCTAATCACCTCCTCAAAGCCTCACCTCCTACATCACATTGGGTATTAGGACTTTAATATATGAATTTGGGGGTAAAGGAATACAAACATTCAAGTCATAGCAATCACTGTTTGCCCATTAGCCTAGAAGTTAGGGCAGTGTGGGCTTAGTAGAAAGAGCACAAGTTCTGATATCAGGCAGTGAAAAAATTCCCTTCACCTCTCTAATTCTCAGTTTCCTATGGATAATACAAATGATTAATGAAAGCAAATTCACAAAGAATCAAAGACACAATTATTATAGATTTCATTCTCGTAGGTACTGTCACACAAGCTTCCATCTATACCAGAACAGCTGGAGAATCATCTATGGTGTGAGCTAATGCTGGGCTCAAGTCTTCCTTGCTCCAGGTCCAGCCTAGCAATGAACAAGCTGTGTCCTTCAGCCCCAACCTTCCTGCCTGGCCAAACTTCCTGTCCTTCCTATGCTCCAGGAGTGTGCTTAGGGTAGTAGAACAATAACTGAAATAATGAGTATAAACACTTTGCAAGGTACCTGACCTATGGCAAGCAGCACTCAACAAATAGTGACCAATATCATTATTCCTTCTGAGCAGAGATACATTCTCTCTGCATTCCCTCAGCACCCAGAACAGTAAGGCATGTAAATTGCACTTGCTAAACTCATGACCAAATTCTGCTTTTATTGGAATAGGGTGTTTTCCTCTCCCCCAGCCCTTACACTTCTCATTTAACAAAATTCTACCTATCTTTCAACATCCATTACAAATTGCACCCATTACAAAGCCTTTCTCACCACCCCAGTCAGGATTACTCATTATTTCCTCTAGAGTCCCCAAGCTCCTTTTTTATAAAGAAATTAGCTTCTATTATTTATAAACTACTCAATCCGTGTTTTTTTAAGTGTCAGCCTGCTCTCCAGTGTGCTCTCCCATGTGAGAGATTCAATAACAACTTCATGAGTAGATGGAGCTAGAAGTAAATGAATGAATGAATGAATGAATGAATGAATGAAGTGAATAGGAGAACCCATCACAAGGCTCATAACTTGATTTACAGTTATTGACTGATTGATAGATTGATATAGCTCTCTAATTAAACATATATCGATTAGGGACAATGACCTATATTACTCTCCTTTGTAAGATTCATAATACCCATGACAGCTGATTTTATGTGACAATGGCTAGACCACAGTACCAAGGCATTTGGGCAAACACTAGTCTGGACATTGCTGTGAAAGTGTGCTTTAGATGAGATTAACATTTAGATTGGATATTTTGTGCAAAGCAGATTACTCTTCATAATGTGGATGGGTCTCATCCAATCAGTTGAAGGTCTTAACAGAAAAAGGACTGACTTCCCACAAGGAAGAGGGAAGGGAGCCTACAGACCACCTTCAGACTTAAGCTGTAACATGAACTCTTCCCTGGGTCTCCAGCCAGCCTGAATATTTTTGACTTGCCACCCTCTACAATCTAATTTTTTTAATTAATTAATTAATTAATTATTTTTAAGAGAGAGCGAGAGAGGTGGGGAGGGGTAGTGGAAGAGGGAGAGAGAGAACCTTAAGCAAACTCCACACCCAGCACAGAGCCCAATGCCAGGCTCTATCTCCCAACACTGAGATCACGACCTGAACTGAAATCAATACTCAGACACTTAACCAATTGAGCCACCTGGGCACCCCTACAATCTAATTCTTCAAAATAAATCTAGATAGATAATTGATAGATGATAGATATAGATAAATAGATAGACTGATCAGTCTTAAAGGTGGTGGTGAGGAGTGTGTATAGATAAACAATCTCCATATATTTTATATATCTCCCATTGTTTGTTTCTCTGAGAATGCTAGCTAATACAGTATCTCTCCAGTATGTGCTCTCCCATGTGAGAGATTCAATAACAACTTCATGAGTAGATGGAGCTAGAAGTGAATAAATGAATGAAGTGAATAGGAGATGAAAACTGCTGAAGAATGTGAGGCAATTGAGTACAGGGACAAGGACAGCAGGGAAAGCCTTGGTAGGGTGGACAGTATCCTGAGGGTAAGGTCTCAAGAGTTTCACCTCTTATCCAGTTTTCCTAGACAAGGCCCAGGGCAGATAGCACCTGTTTGTTAATAAAGACAGTATGTGAGGCCAGAAGTTCTCCTGGCTGAATCTTTAAGAGACCAGGGTTCAGACAGGGTGGTAGTGAAGAAACTTCCAAGCAGTGAGTCAGTGCCCAGGGAAAGCTGCAGCCTGCCTAAAATGATCACATCATCATTATCTAGTTGCACACCTAAGTTCAGTAGCACAGGCCAGCCCCAACCCTCTGTCCTTCCCATACTGTGCTCTCCCTTTTTTGCTCACCAAACCTATTGCGTTGCCTACATCTTCCTTCATATTCTCACTGACACCTTTACACTCAGAGCCCCTTAAATCTCATCACCATATACCAACTCTGGTGGCCTGTCAGCTGCTTTGGGCTTTCCAGCATTGCTCAGACTGGGCCACATTTAAAAGCCATATTATTCTCTAGTTTCTGCAAATGCAGGAACTATACAACCAGGTTTTTTTAAAAAGGAAAACTATAAAATGTGGACAGTAAATTACATTGCTGCTTTCCCCTCCCATTGAAAAATGGCAGACTGCTAAGTGGTTTGGAGCTCAGTCAGTGTTTCAGATTAAAGGGAGTTGAATGTAAACCTCACATTACTTCTAGAGCATGAAAAAGATAGAACCTTAAATAGTCCGCAGAACTGACAGAGGGAAAGGGGGGGGGGGTGATTGTTAGTCGTTAATGCTATTTTTGTATTTGTATATAGATGGAAGGTCTCTGGAGCTTTTTAAAGTGCAAGTATGCCCATTTTAAAGCAAGCCAATTTAAGAAAATCCAGTCTAGCAAAAGGGATGAATTACCAAGTGATTCTCCATACTACAAAAGAATTCTTCTCTCCAAAAGCAATTAAGATAGTCTCTGTGATTATTAATGGTTTAAAAATCCACCACAAATGTGTTTCTAATGATCCATCAAAAAAGTATTTCCCTTATTGAAGGGACCCAGTAATTATTTAGAGACTATAATGAGCTGTATCCATATTGCATTATTTAAAACCTGTATTTACTGGCAGCCTATATTGGGCAAAAGATTTCCTACACACACAAATGGCCACTCTCGTCCGATTAGGTTGTAAAAGGAAAATTAATAGCAAATAAAAAATATAATTTAGGAATGAGATTATCTGAGATTCAAAATAATATTCCTATGTGCCCATTTTTACACAGCACTGACTTTAAACAAAAATTGAGTGCTTGATATTACAGAAGGCTTGAATACAGAATTTGTTCATTCCTCGGGTATATTGTGATTCCTTAGTACTTCTAAAGCACTGTGTTATTCCCTAAAGTGGATACGAGATGAAGGCGATGTTATCCCTCCAAGAAAGTTGGAGAAATAAACCATTCATATGAACCACTTAAGAAATGAGGTCAGAAATCATACAGTGCCACGTAGAAAGTTACAGATGGCAAGTACAACAGGAAACAGGAGAACAGGATGGTTTGAACTGGTAAAAGATTATGAAACTTGAGCTTGCTGTTGAAGGAGTGACAGATGAGAGGAAGAACAGCAAGAATTTGCACCTAAGGAGGTTTAGAACAAGTCTAAGGAGAGACTTAAAAATGGGAGGGGGAAAGGGGGAAAGTGCAGAATAGAAGGAAAGAAATGCATCTACCTAGAAAGGCTATCATCAAATAGCAAGCAATGGAAACAAATGGAACACAACAGAGTGAGAGGGAACTCTACAATAGCAAAACACAGCCAGGCTGGGTCTCAGGGCCCTACTGTTCAAGCTGATATTCTATCTACAAGATTCATGCTTAAAGAATACACAGTTGACCCTTCAACAACTTGGAGGTTAGAGGTGCTGACTGCTGATTCAACATGCAGTTGAAAATCCATGTATAACTTTGACTCCCCCAAAACTTTACTAATAGCCTGCTGTTGACTGGAAGCCTTACAGAAAACATAAATAGTCAATTATCATATATTTTGTATGTGATATTTCTTATATACTCTATTCTTATAATAAAGAAGAGAAAATATTAATAAGAAAATCATGAGAAAATACACTTATACTGTTCTGTATTTATGTTTAAAAAGTTGTGTAAGTGGACCTATGAAGTCCAACCTATGTTGTTCAAAGTTCAGCTGTATTCTACCTTGACACTGTCCAAGTAACATTTAAACTTTTTCATGATGGACCTGGTTTGAAACTCTTTAAAGAGTTTCCCTTCTCCATTCATTTGCCAGCACTAACAGTTCTATCCCAAAATGCTTAACAAAGTGTAAACAGCAATGTAAATGGTTTATCCTGTTCTCATGCTCATTACACTCATGAAGTGTTCTCTCTACACCTAGGATAGATTTCCTTAATGCAGCCCTTGACTCCACTGAATTCCCCTCCGACTGCTGGAAACTTTGTTCATGAACATCCAAGAGATAATATGTGCTATTTCACTAAGTCATAGTAAGGTGGCAGATTTTGAGCAAGATCTGTAGGTTTATTGTCCTAAAAATAAACCTTTAATTTCCCAAGCAGGGTCAGAGGTAAGAGTTATCCTGGCACCAAAAGAATTCTATCTGGTACCTGGCTGAGGGACTGAAGCAAAGTTTAAAAGATCCAGGGCTAGAGGGTGGAAGACAATCTATTCTGTATACCAAATATCCCAGTTATATTTCTAGATCATGGTATCTTTCAGTTGCATAACACTTCACACTTTAAAAATTCTTCTCCTTATATTGTCTCATGATCTAAATTCTTTAAAATAAAACACCCTTAAAAACTAGAAAATACTAATTTGCTTTATCATGGTATAGCATATATACAGTATTAAGCACAAATTAAGCATACAACTCAGTGAATTTGTACATATAAATACAAACACACACATACACAGAGTCCTATGTAAGCACCACTCCAAAGCAGGATAAAGCATTTCCAGCAACCCAAAGACTCTCTTGTACTCCTCCCCTCAATATTTTTTTTCCCTCACAGCACTGAAGTGTTTTCTTAGATAAAAATTAAAGTTAGAGACAATAACTCTCAGCTATACTCAATCCACTGATGTTTGGGAAAGCTTAAGTCAAAATTTCAATTTTTAGGAGTAGTGAGATGCTTTCAAAGTTTCAAGAAGTAGTGGAAAAAAGAAAAAAAAATTACCTGTGTTCATGGTTTCCCCAGGAAAAAATGTACTACCCCTCTCATCAAACCCCAGCCTTTTAAGTTCACTCATGAGGAATTTCTTTTAAATAATTTTAGAAGAAAATCATATCTAAGAAATGTTGATAATAGGAAAATTAAATACCAGAAGACAACTATTAGCCTTTTAAAAAATTTATATCCAGTAATATACCCATGATATAGCCATTACCAACATATGTGGTCAGCAGAAAGAGGACAAAGGGAATTGAGCAAAGGGGATAGCTGGCCTGGCTATTTTTTTCCTTTTCTTTATTTCTTTTTTTTTTTTTTTTTTTTTTTTTTTTTTTTTTTTTTTTTTTTTTTTTTTTTTTTTTTTTTTTTTTTTTTTTTTTGCTAATTTTTATGCTTTTAACTTTTATCTTGTTTAGATAGAAAGAGGCTGCCAGCATAGATGTCACTGAAGGCAAGAATCAGAAGCAAAAAACAATGCCCAGAAAAGGGAATTTCACACTTTTCTGAGAAAGTTAGACTGGGTTATTTCAGGAAACTATAGACTTATGACTATTTAAATAGTTAAGCAAGTGTGTGTGTGTGTGGGTTTTTTTCCCTGTAGGCCACATAACACAAACCACAGACAATAAATATCACTTGTGAAAATCAAGCAGAATGAAGAGAAGTTTCACAAATGCAACAAACTATAGACTGATAGCACCAAGAGACCTCACCACAATAACTACCTCCAGAGTCAGGGTTTGAAGCACATCTGCAATTAGCAAAGACTGAAGTCCTTAAATGTAATCATCATCAATTTACTGAAAATATAAAGATGAAATCTTTAGGAAATCTGCAATTACATACTTTTGCCCATCACTCAACAACTGTCTCCATAGACTGTAATGGCAATGTTATTGCAACATGCACGATATGACCAAAGCTAGGCTTTGAGCAAAGCAACTTAGATAAAAGCTTGAGACCCTGGGTTTAGGAGGGTCTCTTAGACTTTCTCCACTCCCTGACATAATTTCTATTCAATGTTCACTATTGCCCTTGGCAACAGAGGCAAGAGAACTAAGCCTAGCTCCAACTACCATGTAACCAACAGCATCAAAAAATACTGGAATCAAAACAGAAAAAAACTACTGTCCCTTCGGTATTATTTTCTTTCTCATTCTCACGGCCAATAGGACATATCAGATTGAATTATAAAAGGAAAATTAGGAGTAAGTAAAAAATATAATCTTAAGAATGAGATTATTTGAGATTCAAAATAGTATATTCTTATGTATTCATTCTCACACGAATTAACTTTAAATGAAAAACTGAGTGGTTGATATTTTCTCCTCTGTTAGGTGGTCATAAGGACCCTTTGTCCCAGCAGCCCTTGGCGTGAACTGAGAAAGAAGCCTCAGTGCAACAATGGTGAATGTCATAGGCTTCATTAATATACAACTTTTATTCACAATTCCTGGGCTCACCAGATTTTAGAGTTGGTTGTGTGATCCAATGATAGGCAATTCTGGCTGCATGGTCATTTGGTATCCCATAATCTAGGGCCTAGTTGCACCCCAGGAGCCTATTTGGTTCTCTAGATGGCATGTGCTAGGGGTCTGTACTGTGATTCTTCTTAAGTGGTTATCAAAGACTGAATCTTTGTGTCCCTCAAAATCTGTATGTCAGGCCTTAACCCCCAATGGGACTATATTTGGTGATGGATCCTTTAAGAAAGTAATTAAAGTTAAATGAGGTTATGAAGTTGGATCCCTGATCTAATAGGATTAATATCTTCATAAGAAGAGACACCAGAGAGCTCCCTCACCCTCTATCCATATCTGTCTATCTTGATCTCTCTCTATCCATGCACTGAAAAGAGTCTTTAGTCTTTAGGTGAGAAGGCAGGCATCTGTAAGCCAAGAAGAGAGCTCTCACCAGAAACCAATTCTGCTAGTCTTTGATCTGGAACTTCTAGCCTTCAGAACTACGAGAAAATAAATTTCTCTTAAGCCACCCAGTCTCTGGTATTTTGCTATGGCAGCCCAAGCAGACTAATACTGGGGGATTTCCACAAACTTCACACACTGTCTTTTCTCACCACCAATACTCTCCTCCTATCTTAAAGTCTGCTTGGTCATATGGCCTAAGCAGGAAGGCCACCTGTAAGTGGTTCTAGTTCCACTAGAACTGTGCAGAATACTTTCTTACTATGGGTCCTACTCAAAGATGGCAGTCTTTTGTATCACGCTGAAATATGTTGAAGAAATATTCCCAAATTAGAATATACTGCCTCTATAACTTAAGAGGCCTAGCAAATGTTGCACTTCTTAGTGCTAAGAGGTTTGAAATGCAACAATTTGTTCTTTATTTTGGACAGATATCCAGTGTGCCCCAAATCAGTGTACTCGAAGAAAGTCACTATTGTGGTGAGCACCTGAACCTTTTATAGCATTTATCTTCGACCATCTAAAGCACATGTAGCTAACAACACTTTCCGTATGCTTACCATGTTTTGTTCATCCAGTTCGATGAACGTGGTGTTATTAATGTACAGAATGAAGGTGATATACTACAAAATGTCCAGACAGTGTATATCCCTTTGGACTATATCATGTTAGAGGGTGAAAAAATTAACATAATCCTAGAACTATTATCATTCTAGTGAATGCAAACTGTTTCTGATCTACCTCCCTGTTAGGAATGAAAAGAACAAAAACACCAGACTAGTGCTTACATACCATGTATGAGAGGCTGTGTTAATCTGTTCTTTTTTTTTAAGATGTTATTTATTTAAAAAGAAAAAAAGATGTTATTTATTTATTTGACAGAGAGAAACACAACGAGAGAGAAACAGAAGCAGGGGTAGTGAGGGAGGGAAACGCAGGCTTCCTGCTGAACAGGGAACCCAATGCAGGGCTCGATCCCAGGACTCTGGGATCATGACCTGAGACCAAGGCAGACGCCCAACGATTGAGCCACCCAGGCGCCCCTGTGTTAATTTGTTCTAGCACAGGTACCACATCTGGCACAGCAGCAGCAAATATCCTATTGCTTGGTGGATTTTGCAATAATCTTCTCTAATCCTCCAGGATTTGTAAGGTCTTTGAAGAGGTTAGGTAAGACTGGTAAATGAAATGTGGATATGATAGGAATCGCCTGTATCCTTTAGGTCTTCAATGGTGGCACTAATCTCTATCCATTGCTTTCAGGATATGATATTCTTACTGATTTATTCTCTTGGCTAGGGCTGAAAGATAACTTCAGAGCCTACCGCTGGGCCTTCCTCAGTATGATAATTCCTATCCCCGAGGCCAAAGAACCAAAGTGGAAATTTTGGCAACTACTTATATACACATTTTTATTACACATTCTGAGCCCAGTAAAGTGACCACAGAGTAGATATATGGACCCACTAGACTCACTGTGAGCCACACCTGAATCAGAATTCCATTTATTACAGGCCTTCATATACTTTACCCACCCCTCTCACAGAAGGGGACTGTAGGTCTCTAGGCATCAATGTCAACTTGGACCCTGTCTGCAACAATCCTCAAAATGTTTAAGTATTCCCTTTTTGCCAGTATACAGTTATCTAAGTACATGGTCTTCGTTCCTTTGGGGAAGTAGTGGAAGAACCATCACCACATACATTTGACATGCTGTTGCAAGGTGCTTCTCCTAAAAACTTACCTTTATCTTCAACTTATGGCTTCTAAGTCTAAAAACTGGCTCAGGTCTAAAACCTTGGCAAAGAACTGTGGCTTTTTATTAAGGCAATTGCTCTCGGCATCCTGATAACCCATCCTCTTAGGTTCTGCATCTCCATTTTTACTTCCTTAGCAAGCTCAGCACTTCCCTGGCCACATTAAATTTGACTTGAAACTAGCTTTTTATTGGTCAGGATCTGAGGAGTGTCCTATGTGCTTTTGCAAGGGAAAGGCTGTGTTACCTTCAGGTAAGGGGTATAGACTCTAACAAAGAACAAGCTACTTTTGCAAGCCTAAAAAGTTTAGGGAGAGTTAATTAAATTCCTTTATGCTGATGTTCTCATCTCAAGTTTTAGGGTTTTATTCTTTTCAAAAAATAGGAAAATTTGGCATAGCAAAATTTGTCATAATGCCCTCAGCCTAGCAAATTTGCTGGGGCTGAAAATTTAACCTTTCCTGTAAACGTGCTATTCTTTTTTTTTTTTTTTTTAAGATTTATTTAATTGTTTTAGAGAAAGAGAGACAGAGCATGAGTGGGAATGGCAGAGGGAGAGGAAGAGAGAATCTCAAGTAGATACCACGCTGAGCAGAGCCCAATGCCCAGGGCTCAATCTCACAACCTTGAGATCACCACCTGAGCCAAAACCGAGAGTCCAATGGTTAACTAACTATACCACCCAGGTGCCTTAAAATGTGCTATTCTTAAAATTAAATCTTGGTTGTGGTCCTCAGTGCTTTCTGCCCTCAAGCTGCAGATGTATTTCTTTATTTGTGGCTAAGGAGATTCCCAACTCCCATGCTTCTTCTTTGATTAATAATTAATCATTGTCTTTCTCTTATGCCTTAAAGACACTCAGCATAGGCACAGAATTCCATTATCCTTATAATTAGTACTCTCAACTCTCAAAAGTCTGAGATGTTGCACCATCCAGTTCATCACCAGTGACAAGTATAAACAAATGAATGACTACTTCATGATGGGGATTAAGTGCCATTGCCAGCCAACTGCAGTAAGCCAACTCCAAAATCCTATTTTAGAGTCAGCTTCCTTAGAGTACCTCTGGTACCAATTCACTTAGGTCAATTTCCCTAGGAAATATTCTGAAGGAGTTCTGAGTGCATAGAGTTTATTGAGAAGGGTCCTTCAAATCGACACCTGTGGGGGGAATAAAGGAGGCAGGTGTGGACAGAAAGAAGAACTGAACTTCAATGCAGTCCTAACAAAGGATTCAGCTGTCACACTGGAAGTCTCTGGAGCTGGGATGGCCCTTCCTCAAAGCAATGAGACTAAATCTTTGTTCCCCTGCCTGACCAATCATTGTATATAGGCTGCCCCTAGGAAACTGTGTGATCTAGTGGAAGACAGCCCTTTGGCTGAAGACAATTCCCAGGGAGGGACTTAACTTAGGGCCCTCAATCTCCAACCTTCTCAGTTACTGGGAAAATTAGTGACTTGGTTCAAAAAGGGAGATCAGGATAGTAGTCTACGGTGTCCACTAGGTAGTATAAACTCATATTGCACACACACACACACACACACACACACACACACACCACTTTTTTTTCTTTTTGTAATGAGACCTAGGATAAAGTCTAGAAACAATGCTTCTTTTGATAGATTTTTCTAAGAAAAATAAGGTGCCCCATCCTTCAAAATGCTGAAAACTGTTCTTCTACCACAAGAAAAATACACAGTGATTTCAATCAAGGATAGGATCAAGAATTTAAATATTCTTGACACGATGAAACCAAAACATAACATCTAATATCAGCAAATGTCAGTTCAAATTATTTAATTACACAAACATAGACAAGAAGATACTTGAAATTATAATATTTCATGCAGAAAATATGCAAGGGAATTAGTTGTTTCCAAGCTTAATAGGTGTCAAGAGTATAAAGGCAACTATCCAGAAAGCAAGGGCATTTAGTCTCTATTAATAGAAATATAGTATTACCAGCAGATGTTATGATTCTGCCATATATCCCATAATGGACAACCACATCTGGAGAAATACTCAGCTCTCAGTTTCATGTTTTAAAAGACACCATTCAAAACCAGACTGAGTCCCAACAGTACCAATCAGAGGTCTGAAAATAATGCCCTATGGAGAAAAGCGGAAGGGTAAGGGGTGATTACTCCAGAAAGAAAAGGCCTTCGTGGGGAAGAAGGGAGTGGATTGAATATATTGCCTCTGGGTTTCTCCAGAAAGGACTAGAATTTGTGGGTAGAAATTACAGGGAACTGATCTCAACTCAATATAATGAAAAACTTTCAAACAATTAGAGCTGTTTGACAATGGAGCTAGTAGTAATGGCTTTGCCCTCAAAGTTCCTAAGCCAAAGCTGGGGGTAGCCTCCTGCCACACCCCGATACACACTTCAGTATTTTATTTTTCTAAGACCACGTTGAGAACTAAAGTTGAGAACTAAGACCACATCAGGCCAGAGAAGGAATACATTTTACAAACAGGCTAATTTTTTCCTTTACTTTTCCTTGAACATCTCTATTACATATAAAACTCTCCTGGGTACAGCAATAAGGCAGGAATCCTGCTTCTATTATTTCACCTTCCCAAGAGAACAGAAGCATGGAAAATGAATGAGTGAATGAATGAGTAAATGACAAAATGACAAATAGCTCATTAATAAACCAATATAACTCAGGTATTTTTTTTTATCTCATATCTAGCTGTGTCCATCCATATTCTTATTCAAGAACTCTGCAATAAAATGAGTTATCTGTTTAAACCCAAGTAAACTGTCACCTCCTTGAGGCCTAGTTCCCACATTTGGGAATAAATACAGCAGCTAGAGCAAAATAATCCCTCAGCCTGAATAGTCTCATAGCCCAAGGAAAGAAGGTTTTTTTTTTTTTTTTTTTTTTTTTTAAGATTTTATTTATTTAACAGAGAGGAAACACAGCCAGAGAGGGAACACAAGCAGGGGGAGTGAGAGAGGAAGAAGCAGGCTTCCCACCTAGCAGGGAGCCCGATGCGGGGCTTGATCCTGGGTCACCAGGATCATGACCTGAGCCGAAGGCACTTGCTTAACCAACTGAGCCACCAAGGCGCCCATAGGTATTATTTTTAATAAGAATGCATTAGAAATCATTAATTATTCAACAGAAACAACATTTGGGGGGAGCTATACAAAAGTAGTTGTGAAAGATTTGTTGTTGTAATTTATAACTTAGTAAAACACCTAGAAGAAAGTAAGAGATAAAGAACTTGAAAGAAAAAAATCTCAAAGGGTTTTGATTTGAATTTCCCTGGAGATACCACCTTACACCAGTTAGAATGGCAAAAATTCACAAGGCGAGAAACATCAAATGTTAGAGAGGCTGTGGAGAAAAGGGAATCCTACACTGTTGGTGGGAGTGCAAGTTGGTACAGCCACTTTGGAAAACAATACAGAGGGTCCTCAAAAAAATTAAAAATAGAGCTACCCTATGACCCAGCAATTGCACTACTGGGTATTTACACCAAAGATACAGATGTAGTGAAAAGAAGGGCCATATTCACCCCAATGTTAATAGTAGCAATGGCCACAATAGCCAAACTACGGGAAGAGCAGAGATGCCCTTCAACAGACGAATGGATAAAGAAGATATGATCCATATATACAATGGAATATTGCTCACCCATCAGAAAGGATGACTATCCAGCTTTTGCATCAACATGGATGGGGTGGGAGGTGATTATGCTGAGTGAAATAAGTCTAGCAGAGAAAGTCAATCATCATATGGTTTCACTTACTTGTGGAGCATAAGGAATAGCATGGAGGACATTAGGGGAAGGAAAAAAAAAATGAAGAGTAGAAAATCAGAGAGGGAGACAAACCATGAGACTATGAACTCTGAGAAACAAATGAGGGTTTTAGAGAGGAGGGAGGTGGATAGATGGGTTAGCCCAGTGATAGGTATTTAGGAGCGCATGTATTGCATGGAGCACTGGGTCGATAACTAATATGACATAATAAATGAAAAAAAAGGAAGATGAAGGAAGGAAGGAAGGAAGGAAGGAAAGAAAAGGTGGGAGGAAGGGAGGGAGGGAGGAAAGAAGAAGAGAAAAAAAAATCTCTAGGATAATCAGAGATGTTTATTTGGTTTGGTTTTTCACTTTTTATTTGTTCCTGTGAGTTCACAGAAAATCTACTACTCAATGTTAGGTACTCATGACTAGCAAGAAGTCAGCTGATTTTAAGAATTCTGTATGTAGAAGAACATTCTCCTTAGAAATTATGTGGTTTTTTTAAAAAAAGAAGATACTGAAGATTTTTTTTTTGAGGAAAACATTGTGCAATACTATTAAAATCAGAACTAATTGACTGAGGTATTTTTTTAAAGACAGGGATGCCATGTTACATATATGTTCAGTATTTGTGTAATATTTTAAAAGTTTATCATCTTGTATCTGAAGAATTAAATATATATGTGATATTATTAAAATTATTTAAAATATGAGAAGATATTATTAAATAACTTTTTATGTGAACCCCAAAAAGGGGGGAAAAGTGATTTTTTTTCCCATCTAAGAGCAGCACTGTAGTTTAATATAGTGAGGAGCTGACTAAAAGGTGTAGTCTAAATGGTAACAAAAGGTACATTTTTCCTTAAACATTTACTACAAATCTAACACAGACCTGAAATACATACATTTGTTATTACTGTGGATTCTCGTATGCTGATCACTGCTAAAATACAATATACTCTCTGAAGGAACAACACAATCTAAACATTTATTTTGGATTAATTCAACAGATGAACTATTCACTTAAAATGCTAGCCACAAGCAGCTGTAAAATCAGCTGTTTAAAAAAAAACTAGTATAATCTTCATCTATAGGAAGAGAAGGGTAATTTCATAATAAAGAAAATATAAGTCAGGGAAGGAAAATGTTAATATAATGTGGGAAAGGCCTGGAAGTAAAGAAGGTGAAAGAGAGAAAGGTCAGAAGGTAGAGATGTCCACATGGGAGCACCTAGGAAAGGAGCAGCAAAATGGGAGAGAGTGGGAGTTCTAGAAGTAGCACTGAGATTCAGCACCTTGGGCACTGACTTGAAGTATGAATCTTAATGACTCTAAGAACAAGTCATGCACCCAAACGTAAAGAATTAGCTAATGTTTGTGAGGTGCTTTCCTAGTTACAAAGTATTTTCATATTCTTGATAGCATTTAATCCATCCACCTTCTCAGATGGTGTCCATCTAGTAAACCTCAATTTTAAAGATGGAAACTAAGGCTGAGATGAAATGATCTTCCCCAATTCACACCACATCCTCAACCTCCAAATTCACACACTCAGTACACACCACAGTGCAGCTTCAAGATGGTTTTTGGGTTATTTTACTTACTTGGCAGATATCAGGAAAAATATAGACTAGTGAAAAATAAATCATAATGAACTACACTACACTTTATATATTTCAAAGTGCTTTCACACCCAGTCTACTGTGTGCTCCTCAGGAACTATGAATCTATAAAACTCCATTTTATAGATTAAGGAAACTATGTCACAGAATAACTCAAAATTCTATAGGAAATTATTGAGGTAGAATTAAAAGCAAACTCTACCAACTCTGCTTTAAACCATGCCACCAGACTGGTCCTTTTTCTGGTACATGCTGTTTGAAAAGATGATCTCAGGACTAAGCAAGGATTAATGAGACTTACAGAAAAGAAGACTGGAAAGAGGAGGCAAAATCTCCCAGTTTACACAGAAATCGAACAGGATCCCATAGCAAGAGTTACAGTAAACTGGTCTGAAAAAGCCTACAAGTTAAAATATTAACAATAATAATAAGCGCTTTGGAAGGGAAAGAACAAGGCCTCTGCTAGAATCACTACATGGTTCTCCTACGACTGCTGCCTGAACCACAGAGAAATGCAGTATCAAAGATCAACATACAGGAAGAATGAACCACAACAGACTTCCTGTTATGGGATGAATAATTCATGGGGATGATGGGCACAGGATAGGGAATATAGTCAGTGGTACTGTAGTGGTATTATACAGTGACAGATGGGAGCTACACCTGTGGTGAGCATAGCACAATGTACAGAGCTGTAGCATCACTACGTTGTACGCCTGAAATGAATACAACACTGTGTGAGAACTACACTTCAATTTAAATAATAAGCCACAACAAATGAATGAGTAAGAGGCATCATCAGCCCCATTTGAGCTGCCAAAATAATAATGCCAGTTTTTCTAAGGCTGCACTGAATGTTGGGGAAGGCATCTTGATATCACAGATAAGGAAAACGTTTTCACCAACTAGGTTCACCATGTATATATGGAAGACAATCAGAAGGTATTTTACTTTTATAGGGCAGTGAGTAAATATTCTCAGAAAAACTAAATAAAATTTGAATAAGATTTTATTTATTACAGATGACATATTTCCTTTTCTGAGCTCCCTGACCTGCTTTATTTGATGTTCAGTAACAGATTAAAATGTATTTGTGAAAAGTCATAAGCGATACTAATATTTTGCTGATAAATCTTCTTCAAGAAGATTGCTTATGTCATGCTTCAGTTGGGTTACTGATTTTAAAAACTGCAAAATAAAGACCTGAGAAATAATTAGCTCAGCAATTCCTGACCTCAATTTAGTAATGCAGTCTTTCTACCCATCTCACACCAGGACAGCTGCAATTACTCCAAAGTCTATCATGGAATTTTTCCAAATGTCTCAAAATAAACCAAAGAGAGAAGTTGCAAAACTTTCAGGAGATAAGATGGCAAGAGAGTGTCACAAAATCAAATTACAGGTAATGCAAGTCTAAAAAGAAATCTGGAGATCACTGAATTAGACCAGTATCTCTCAACCTCGGCTGAAAGGAGAATCTCTGTGAGATTTTTTTTAAATCCCAATGTCCAGGCTGCGTCTCAGACAATCACATCAGAATCTCCAGGAGTAGGACCTAGACATGAATATTTTTTCTGGTTCCCCAGGATATTTCAGTGTATGGCCAAGGACAAGAACCACTGGAATAAAACCATTAAAAAACTAGATATTTAAAATGGTGCTAACTTCTGTTAGGTATAAGGGGGAAAAAGTATGAAAAATGAAGTGAGAGTTAGCTGAATCACTTCCTAACTGTATGATTAAGGCAAGTCTTTGCTTCTCTGAGTCTCTAGACTTTGTCAGGGGGCTGCCATGAAGAAGACACTAAATGAGAGAACATGCAAAAACCCCTAGCCCACTACTTGAGGCATAAAAGCACCAAATAAATCTCCCATTCCTCCTCTTCCATCCCCACAAGTGTTTCAGGTAAGTACTACTTCCTGCCTAAATGGATTAGAGTAATAGATCTAATCACAGGTCAAAACTCTTCCTAACTGGGGCACCTGGGTGGCTCAGTTGGTTAAGCAACTGCCTTCGGCTCAGGTCATGATCCCGGAGACCCGGGATCGAGCCCCACATCAGACTCCCTGCTCGGCAGGAAGCCTGCTTCTCCCTCTCTCAGTCCCTCTGCTTGCGTTCCCTCTCTGGCTGTGTTTCTCTCTGTCAAATAAATAAAATCTTAAAAAAAAAAAAAAAAAAAAAAACTCTTCCTAACGATCTTTAGGCTAATACAACTACAGCCATTCTTTCACCAATAATGGAACAAAAATATGCAGTGTCTTCAATTCACAAATAACTCCCATACCAAAAGCTCACCTAAAAATTGGCTGTTTGAGGCAAAAATGAGATATATATTTCCAGTTGTTTAAGCCTGAAGATTGTGAATCACTGATAACTGCAAGCACTGGCAAAGATATATATTTTAAAGTTTGTGGTAATATAAATTAGCACATTTTTTGGAGAGTAATTTGACACTATCTATCAAGAATTTAAATGTATAGGGGCGCCTGGGTGGCTCAGTTGGTTAAGCAACTGCCTTCGGCTCAGGTCGTGATCCCGGAGACCCGGGATCGAGCCCCACATCGGGCTCTCTGCTCAGCAGGAAGCCTGCTTCTCCCTCTCTCACTCCCCCTACTTGTGTTCCCTCTCTAGTTCTGTTTCTCCCTGTCAAATAAATAAATAAAATCTTAAAAAAAAAAAAAGAATTTAAATGTATATACTCTCCCATTAAATCAGCCTATTTCTGGGTATCTATCCTACAGACATACCTACACATGCCAACTCAAAGAAATATTGTTGTTTTTGTTTTCATGGTATTTAACAACTTTCTGAAATCCTTTGTTTGTAGTCCATCAAGACTAAAAAGTAAACCCATGTGGGAAGAGTCTCTTGAGTCTTGCTTACCAGCTGAAAGGGCTGCGCTTGCCAACAAGGCCCATGTTATGCACATATTTTCAGCTTACAAGGTCATGCTGCTTGAAATGTATACTTATTTGGTTTCTCAAGTACTATTCCCACTAATCCCAGAAATAAAGGCTTTCTTCATCTTATTTCAAATAATATATAAACACCTATGAAGAGACCATTTAACCCAATCAATGATATTAACAATAACTTCTATCTATTTACATGCTCTCCCTATGCCGTCCTCTGTCTGCCCTGAACCCTCACCACCTCAGGAGTAACCACTATCCCAAACTTTGTGTTTGTTTTTCCTTTGCTTGTTTTTGAATGTTACAAAAATGGTATTGTACTATATACAGTTTTCTGGGATCTTCTTTTTTACTCAGCATTTTGTCACAAACTCATCTTGCTATTATCTGTACTTTCACTCATTGCAAGTAAATATTCCATCATGACAATTAGCCACAGTTATTTACCTTATTCTCCTATGGTCAGCGTTTTGGTGTTTCCATTTGGGAGCTATTAAGAACAGTGGTATTATGTACACTTCCTGACATTTTCATAGCACCACAGGGCGACTTCTGGCAGGAAATCTGGCTGCCATCAGAGTAACCCCATCACCCACAAGAGTCATCAACGGGCTCCCCTACAAGGATTAATTTCTCTCCTTACTATCTCCCCCAACCTGACTAATTCAAGGTGATGTAAAGAGAAAACCTATAAAAAGGGCAAGCATGCCTTTAAAAAGGCGGCACCTAGGAGAGAGCATGTATTGGCATAACTAGCCCCTTCCAGAAATATTTTGCTATCTCCAACCCCAGACTGACTGCTTCCTTGCCCGTCTCCTGCCAGAATTTTAAAAGATACTTTTACTTGAAAGACATATTCTTGAACAGTTTGATGTCAATACTTTATTCCTATCATTTAAAAAAATTAACTGCAAAAAGAATTTTAGCTACTGATAATAACTCCCATAGATATTCTTGTTTGGCACTCATACTTGACATCTAATACTACAAAATGCAAAGAGGACTCCTTGACTCTCTCTCTCTCTCTCTCTCTCTCTCTCTCTCTCTCTCTCTCTCTCTCTCTCTCACACACACACACACACACACAAAAGGCCTGAATGAAAAGTCTAGTATCAACAGCTACTTATAACACATTTTATTTCCTCTTACTAAAATAAGACATAAAAGATTTAGGACAATTTAGTGGAAGAAAGAAAGAAAAAAGAAAGAAAGAAAGAGAGCGAGAGAGAAAAAAGAGGAGAGAGAGAAGAAGGGAGGAAGGGAGAGAGAGAGGAGAGAAAGAAGAAAGACTGACAGAAAGAAAAAAAGAAGGAAAAGAAAGAAAGAAAAGGAAGAAAGAAGAAAAAGAAAGAAGAAAGAAAAGAAAGAAAAGGAAGAAAGAAGAAAGAAAAGAAAGAAAGAGGAAGAAAGAAGAAAAAGAAAGAAAGAAAGAGAAAGAAAATAATCCATGTGTTGTCTTGCAATGATTTTTTTCACTTAATTAAGAATAGGGCTTGTACTTATTTGTAATCCCTCTGGAAATACTGCTTTCATCTCACCACTGCTTGAAATCTTTTCTGTATTCCCATTGTCTAAAGACTTCAAATTACATAAATTATTTCCTTTAAATTCAGTTTTAAAAATTGCTGCCTCCTCCCAAGAAAGAAAAAAGAACAGGAAACCCTAACTAGGGTCCAACTAAAAATAGCCTTGTAAATAACCCAGTGCCCCACCCTGTGCTTTTCTATTCAGATTACAGGTGTTGGGGGGAGGAGGAAGAAAGGCCACTTGACCTCTCTAGTCCTAAACACACACTCAACCAGTCCCACTACCCATTGTAGCCTACATCCTCAGGATCCAGTAGCTCCCTTCAACCCTCACCTCCCGGTCAGCACCTCCACACACTCAGCATCGCCCCTTTGCTTCAGTCAGCCCTTTCCTGAGTCTTGCTGGTACAATGGTGAATACTGGTGGAGGGCACCCAGCCAGTGAACCACTTTCAGCTCCAGCAGATTCTAGAGCACTACTCAACAATCTCTTTCGGAGCCCACTTGTGAGCAACTGCTGCTGGCCCTCGAACAGCTAAATAAAAGCAAGTCTTTCTTTCTAATCCTCATGTCTGTGACTGGTGCCATTCTCTCCACACACCTCTTCATAAAGACTATTGAGATCATCGGCATGAACTTCCTTAATATCTCACACCTCCCCAACCCATGCTTTTATCTATTTTTATCTTTACCCACTGATGCCAGCTTTCCCCTCATCCTAGAGGAAGTGACCTCCCTTTTCTGGTTTCTGGCTAATTCCTTCACCTGTGCTGGCAAATTCCACCTCCTCCCACATAGTTCAGAATCACCTTAATTTTTTTCCCTCTAGTTTGGCCACTTCACATACCCAGGCATTCACTTTTTAAAACCAACAAACAAAACACCACCATCCCTATTTTTCTCTTTTCCCTCACAGAAAAACAGAGGACAATTCCAACCCATGCCCACTTCTTACCTCCTGTACACTCTTCCACAGACTGCGATCTAGATTCCAGCCATAGTACTCTACACAAGAATCTCTAGCAAAACTCTGCCACCAGCCTCACCTCCACCACCAGTTGCTAAATCCAATATATTTTTTTCAATGTCAACTTTGGCTGACCTCTCTGTGCCAGGTGACAATATTAATCACTGCCTCCCTTTTGAAATTCTCTTCTCTCTTAGCTTATAAACTCGTTTCCCTTCTTAACATATATAACCATTTTCTTTTCTCACCCCCCTGCCTCTGCTCTTTTTGCTTCCTGTTCTGTTGCTTTTCTCTTAAAACACTCATGCTCCCTATGGCCTACTCTACCCATTACTCCAAGCACACTGTCATTAGAAAGTACCACCTCCCCCATATCCATCATGAAACCCCAACTCTCCCAGAGAGCTATAGACCCAAAGAGCCAACTGACTTCAGAGCATCTCAAGTGTGACAAGTCCCACGCTGAGTTCGTAATTTCCCTCATTCCCACCTTGTCCCTTCTCTTCAACCAATAACACTGATCTTCTTCCTATGTTCTCTAAGTGAGTGGAGTCACCATCTGCCTAATCCCATCCAACTAGGATTCCCAGGAAGTATGGCAGCTCCCCAACAACATTCCATCAGTCCCTGAGGCTTTTACAATCTACCTTCTTAACATCACTGCTGTCTATTCCCCCTTCTCCATTCCCATTGCTTGGGTTTTAATTCACACTTTTCACTCTATTACAACTAGAAATACATTTACTGACAGTACTATATGCTAGAACTTAATATACATAATTCTCACAAAAGAGAATAATGTAAGGAGGTAATGCATTTTTTTTTTCGACAGATGAAAAAACTAAGACATAGAGAAGAAAAATAGTTATCTTTACCCACTGATGCCAAACTCACACAATCCAGAAGTGGCAAAACCAGAGTCCATCCAAATTGAAGTCTTCCTGGCTCCAAAGGTACTTTTTTCTTCCAATTTATCAATCTCCTGTTGCCATAGCTTCCTAATTGGTGTCCCTGCATCTCATCTCATATTCCAAATCTTATCCAATCTACACCACAGACAAAATAAGCTTTCTTTTTTAAAAAAATTATTTTATTATGGAAATAGCACATATTCAGAAAAAGTACATAAAATAGGGGCAGTTTATATTATTATAAAGTCATCTTTGTAAAATGCAAATCTAACCTTGTTTACTGACATTTTCCTAACCTTTTCAAAGTCCATCCCCCACTGCCCTTCCAGTCAAATCAAACCTTAGCAAAACACAGAGAGCCCTCTGGGAAATCATCTCAGCCTACTCCTTCACCCTCATCTCCTACTAGGCCAGATGGCCCACCCCACACCGTAGTCTCACGGACGGTATCTCCTAGCTCTGGGCTTTGATCTTACCTAGCTCCCAACTGAGAATCAGTCCTTTAAAGGACTGATTTTAATTTTTTTAAGAAGTATGTCTTGTCACTCTTTTGGTAAGACTCTTTGTTAAAATGAAAAGAGGACTCTTGCCATACTGCAGACCAGAGGCAGTGCCCTCTACTATAGACACTGCCACTAAGATGAGTAATAAAAGAAATCCTAACACACTTACGGCATACCTTTATTCTATGAAGTGGAAATTTGATGCAATAATGATTTCACTCATACGTGGAATTTAAGAAACAAACAACAACAACAACAGCAAAGGGAGAGGGAGAGAGTAAAAAAGAAATCAAGAAACAGACACTTAATTAAAGGGAATAAACTGATGGTTTACCAGAGGGGAGATGGTTGAAGGGGGACAGGGGGAAAAGGGGTCTTGTGATGAGCATCAGATGATATATGGAATTGTTCAATCACTATATTGTATACCTGAAACTCATACAACACTGTTTAAAAAAGAAGAAAGTTTTGGGCGCCTGGGTGGCTCAGTGGGTTAAAGCCTCTGCTTTCGGCTCAGGTCATGATCTCGGGGTCCTGGAATCAAGGCCCGCATGGGGCTCTCTGCTCAGCAGGGAGCCTGCTTCCTCCTTTCTCTACGCCTGCCTCTCTGCCTACTTGTGATCGCTCTGTCAAATAAGTAAATAAAATTAAAAATAAATAAATAAATAATAAAAATAAAAAGTAAAAAAGTTTTAAATAATAAAATTAAAAAAATAAAACTGAGTTAATAATACTAATGACACTCTAGCCTAATAGGTTGGTACTAACTTTGCATTTATTTCTTTTATTCAAGATCCCTTCATCCATTCCTTATGGTAAGCATTTACTCTAATAGGCATACTATATCTGTCATTGGGTAGGTATATATTCTTATAAAGAACAAGAGCTGGCCTACAAGGCCATGCATGATCTGGTGCTCAGTAGATCATCCCTTCCTACTTCTACCAATCTCATTCTACTTAGCTATCATGGCCTCTTGTCAGGACCTTGCTGCTTCTTTTGCCTGAAACACTTACTGCTCAGCTATCCAATGGCTCAATCACTTTCCTCATGTCTAGTTTTCAAATGCCACTTTATTTTTAAAAACCTTCCTTAATCATCCTATTTTAAACAGCAATCCCCTTGTCACTTTCTGCACTATATCATGGTTTTTCTCAGTTACAGCATTTGCCACCTGAAATTCTTCTCATACTTACCTTTGGTTTTTATCTGTCTCCCCTCACTGGAATGAGAGGCAATATAGCATCTTGGTTAAAAGCCAGACTCCAGAGTTCAAGTCACTAGGCTTGCATTTTCACTCTACCACTCATTCTGTGATCTTAAGCATGTAGCGTTGTGCCTCAATTTCCTCAGCTCTAAAATGGGGGTGATGGCCATATCTATCTCAAACCATCACAATTTTATCTGGAAAATAATCTGTACTATTTAAGCATTATCTGCTCTTATCATTATTACATTTATTTGTATTATTAGAATTAAGCTCCTTGAAGGCAGGGACTGAGTTCTCTTTGTATTCTCAGTGCTCAGAGAGTACCTAGCAATAATCACTGAGTATTAATTAAACAAATGATATTTTGCTTTTTTCTTTTTTTTTAAAATACATTTATTTATTCAAAAGGGAGAGAGAGCGCACAGTGCAGAGGGAGAGAAACTTGAGCAGATTTGTCACTAAGTGCAGAGCCCAACATAGGGCTCAATCCCACTACATTGACATCACAACTTGAACCGAGACCGAGAGTCAGACACTCAACAAACTGTGCCACCCAGGTGCCCCAAATGAGTGCTATTTTGTATGTGCATGATTTTTTAAGGAGAAAAATTTTAAGTATAGCATACATACTGAAAAATGCACATCATAACTGTACAGCTCAGTGAATTTTCACAAATAAATCCATGAGAGCACCACACATTAAGAAATACAAAACTTCCAGCTCACCAGGAGTCTCCTCCCAATAGCTATGACCCTCCCCAAATAGGTAATCACTATCTTGACTCCTATCATTATAGATTAATTTTACCTAATTTTGAAATTTATATAAATGGAAACATACAGTTAAAATTCTTGAGTTAACTGTCTCATTTCACTAGTTGTGGTGTATAATGGTAGTTCATTTGCTCTCATCACTGTATAGTATTCAAGTGAATACTATATTCCATTACAGTATTTCAGTGTGGAATTCCACCACCATGGATTTATCCATTCTCTGGTTTATGGACACTTGTGTGGCTAGTTTCCAGTTTGGCCTGCTATGAATGGTGCTGTTCTGAATATTCCCAAACATATCTGGTGCACATAGACACGTACATGCATATACTTAGAAGACCAATTTACTGGAAAGTAGGACATGCTTTTTTTACCATTAGTAGATCCTGCCTGACAGTTTTCTTAAGTGGCTGTACCAACTGATGCTTCTGACAGCAATACATGAAAGTTCCAGTGTTCATGTGTTTTGAAGTACCATATTTTATACATTAGATTTTGTTCTCTTCCCCACTGTTTTCAATGAATACTATGCTTTCATGATCTACATATGTTGTTATACACATAGTCCCTCTAACCACTGCATAGTATTTAATAACATTCTTTCATCAGTTGAATTCTTTTTTCCAATTTTTTTGGAATGGTGCTTGTCAGGGTAATGGGGTCTTTGTCTGCTCAACACCCATTCCCCTCTTTTTCCATCCTGACAATTACCTTTGTTCATCCAATTGGCCAAGTGTTCTAGCCCCACCCCCAAGAAGTGACATTTATGTCATCCAACCAATCATGGTACTTTCGCTTCCATTATGACACTGTTACGGCCAACAAAACTTGAAGAAAAGTCTGAGTAGGGTGAAACAGTGGGGAGGTTGCTTGTAAAAGGTTTCTTACAGAAACGCAAGGAAGAGGTCCTCTTTTCTTACCTCTGGATATTGGTGTGAGATCATGATAGCTAGAACTGCTGTGACCATAGTGTTACCAGGGAGGGAGTTAGATGAAAGATGAAAAGGGATGGCATGAGCTACCAGCCACCCTATCTCCAGACCTGTTAAATGAGAAAATTATTTTAGTTGAATTTTCTCTCTTGCAACAAAAAGGATCCCATTATAATAATTAAAACATTAGGGCACCTGGGTGGCTCAGTGGGTTAAAGCCTCTGCCTTTAACTCAGGTCATGATCTCAGGGTCCTAGGATCAAGGCCTGTGTCGGGCTCTCTGCTCAGCAAGGAGCCTGCTTCCTCCTCTCTCTGCCTGCCTCTCTGCCTACTTGTGATCTCTCTCTCTCTCTGTCAAATAAATAAATAAAATCTTTTTTTAAAAAAAGGATTAACATTGGCTTATTCTTTAAAAACCTACTATATTTAAATGGATTCATATAACACTATTTCTCAGTTCCTTTACTTTGTTTTAAATAATATCAATTTGATGCCCTTCATTGACTCTGAGGTTAATTTTATGACACTGATCTTCTAACAAATGGGTATATTTTAAAAGAGCATAGTTGAGTTTGAACAAATATGATCTGCTAACTAAAGGATATCATAATATATTTTGATTTAGTGTCTTAATCTTGGACCTTAGAAAAAGAATGGTAGCCCCAAATTTTCAAATATACAAGCAATCATGTCTTCTATAATAAACATATTTCATAAATTTTTAGAACAATTTTGGTTTCCTAATTTTAATTTTTGGATAGGTAATACATACATTGATACAAAATACATTGTTATTTACATGGATTCTTGATTTATTTGACCAGTCTTTTTTTTTTTAAAGAAAAAGATTTTATTTATTTATTTGACAGACAGAGACCACAAGTAGGCAGAACAGCAGGCAGAGGGAGAGGGAGAAGTAGGCTTTCTGCTGAGCAGGGAGCCTGACATAGAGCTCAATCCCAGGACTCCGGGATCATGACCTGAGCTGAAGGCAGCTGCTTAACCAACTGAGCCACCCAGGTGCTCCTTGACCAGTCTTTTATGGGCTAAATAAATTACCACACAGCTTAAAAATAATATAATCACACCTGAAAGAACACCTATTTTGTATTAGGCATTGAATTTGGGCCTTTGTGAGCATTATTTAATTTTTCTCCTACAAGCTACTTTTGGTCTAATTTTTAGGATAAAATGAGGTTCAGAGAGGTTAAGTAACTTGCAAATTACACAGCAAGTGAGGAGCAGGGCTGGAATTTGAACCCAGACCTAACAGACTGTAAAGCAAGTTTTTAGTCACTTTGCTATAAAACCACTCTAATTTTTATTATGATAACTACATGTACATTTAAGGCCTGATAAGAGGCTTCATAACAAAGGTTTAAGATAAAAGGCAGCAGCTCCCACCTTACCTATACTCAAGTTCAAGGCCAGTGGTTAGTTTGCTAACAGTCCTAGTGTTGCTCTGATTGTTCTGGGTTAAGTCAGTGCATACTCCTGAAACTACTGTGAGGCAAAGAAGTTTAAAAAAAAAAGCAAAAGTAATAATAAATAAGTAACATTTAACATTTTGGGGCACTTTCTGTGTACTATGCAATCATTCTAAATGTTATAAGAATATTAAAGAATTTACTCTTGGTTAAAAATATTAACCACTTTACTCCTCACATAAATCATAAATTATTTAGGAAGAAACAATGCAGCCTCAAAAAAGCAGCAGTCTAAAAATGAATATTTTGATCATATTTAACAGAGAAATAAATTAGAGGACAATTTACTATTTCATTGTATTATTTGGGAACCTCATCCATTGTAATAAACAGAAACAACAACAAAAAAATCTCAAACCAAACTGACATAAGCCAAAAAGAAACTAATGCCTTGAGTAACTGAGATCTCCAGAGGCAGAGATCCTCTGAGCAGGGATGGATTCTGGGCTCCATAAAGGCCCACAGACTGTATTTCCCTGTCTTTGAATCTATCCCGTACCAGCTACCCCTTTTCTGTTAGTCTCTTGCTCAGACTCCAGATGGTAACTGGTGCCTTCAAGTTCGCCCCTCCTGACAGCAAGATAAAAGGCAGCAGCTGCCACCTCACATATACTCAAGTTCAAAGCCAGAGGTTACTTTGCTAATAGTCCTAGTGTTGCTCTGATATTGTTCTGGGTTAAGTCACTGCATACTCCTAAAACTACTGTGTGGCAAAGAAGATAAATTTCCCTGATTTGGGTGAAGGAGATGAGTCTCATTGATTACGTCAGGACCGAGTCACTGGTTCTACCTCTGGAACAAACAGGTGAGTCCCCAGCTATGTGAACTGGACTAGGGTGTATATAGATCAGTTCTCAGAAGAAAATCAGTGGAACTGATGCTATTGTAAATGACCCTCCAATGAACCACACCTCCTGCTAGTCACACCTTGTGTAATTCCCTTCCTCCCTTCAAATCTGGGCCTATGGCTGGCTTTTTTTTTTTTTAATAGATCTTATTTTTAAGGATACTTTCAGATTTATAGAAGAAATAAGATCATAAGGTTAGGAGGAGGAGCAAGATGGTAGAGGTTTAGGAGACCTAGATATAAACAGGTCCCAGGAGTTCAGCTAGATGATTATCAAACCAATCAGAACACCTAGACTCAACAGGAGATTGAAGAGAAGAAGAGTGGTAATTCTAGGAACAGAAAAGTGACCACTCTCTGGAAGGTAGGATGCCTGGAGAAGTAAATCTGAGGTGACATTTGAGAAGACAGATCTGGGGGTGGAGGGAGGGCTGGCTCCAAGCCAGCAATAGAGCCCGGAGGACAAAATTGGAAACTTTAGAAGTCTGCTCCACTGACGGACATCACCCCAGAGGCTAAGCAGGGGGTGAAACCCTCGCTGAGACAGTGTGGTCTCAGGATCCGTGGGATCACAAAAGGACCCAAGGTGCCTGAGCATGTCAGAGTTCCCAGGTATGGGACGAGAAGGCCAACTGCAGAGATGGAGCCGAGGAATGGGCTCTCAGCTCAGGTTACCTTAAACCGTGATCCAAGCTGCAGTCAGGCCACTGCTCTTTGAGCAGGGACCCCACAAGTGGCAGATCCTGGGAGACCCTCTCCTTACTCCACTGCGAGGAGCGCTGCAGGAGTGTGCTGCAGGAATCTGCCAAGTTTGGAGACTCCAAACTGGGTCGAGCACCAGAGATAGAATCGTTTGGTCACAGGCCGGGTGAGCACAGAGCGCGGTGGGAGACAGAGGAGACAGGCATGATTGACTGCTTTTCTCTGAGGGCGCACTGAGAAGTGAGGCCCTGAGCTCTTGGCTTCTCGGGGCAGAGACTGGGAGGCCACCATCTTCATTCCCATCCTCCAAAGCTGTACGGGAAGTGGTCTGGGAACAAAAGCTCTGAGAGCAAACCTGAGCAGATTGCTTAGCCTGGCCCCCGGGGAAGGGCGGGGCAGTTCCCGCCTCCGCCAAAGACATTTGAGAATCACTGCAACAGGCCCCTCCCCCAGAAGATCAGCGGGAATATCCAGCCAAGCCCAAGTTCACTGATCAATGACAACTGCGGAACTTCAGAGCTAGGGGAATACCTAGATAGAATTCATGGCTTTTTTTTCCCATGATTTAGTCTTTCACAGTTAAATTTTTTTTTAATTTTTTTCTTATTCTATTTTTAAATTTTTTTGTCTTTCCTATTTTAACGTTTTTTAAACTATTTTATCTTATCAATACCTTTTTAAAAAAAATCTTAATTTTCATTGTTTTAGTCATGTTCTATACCTTCATTGTATTTAAGCTTATTTTTTTTCCTATATATAGGTTTTTCTTTCTTGAAAACTTTGGGATACAGTTTCTTCTAATAGATAAAAATATACCCTAAATCTAGTGCATGGCTTTGTTCTAGTCTCCAGCCTCATCATAATCTTTCCTCTTTTTTTTCTTTTTCTTTTTTCAACCAACTTATCGTTCCTTTCTTAGAATCTTTTTTTCCATCTTTACAGTCTTATTCCATCCCTTCATTGTGTATACCCTTATTTTTGTAGATAAATACATTTTTCTTTAAAACTTTGGGATGCAGTTTCTTTTAACAGGCCAAAATACACGCAAAATCAAGTGTGTGGCTCTATTCTATTCACCAGCCTAATCATATATATATAGAGAGAGACAGAGAAATATGGACAGATATAGATAGAGATACAGACTTTTTTTTTCCTTTCTTCTCCCCCTGGTTTCGGGTCTCTTCTAATTTGGTTAGTATATATTCTTCTGGGGTCATTGGTACCCTTTTAGTATTTTGTTCTCTCATTCATCTATTGTTATCTGGATAAAATGACAAGACGGAAAAACTCACCTCAAAAAGAAAGAACAAAGGCAGTACTGATGGCTAGGGACCTAATCAATAGGGACATTAGTAATATGTCAAAAGTAGAGTTCAGAATGATGATTATCCAGGTGCTAGCTGGGCTTGAAAAAAGCATGGAAGATATTAGAAAATCCCTTTCTGGAGAAATAAAAATCCCTTTCTGGAGAAATAAAGAACTTAATCTCAGGAAACAAACTGAGGGTTGCTGGGGGATAGGGGGAAGGGAGAGGGTGGCTGGAAAAAATAAAAATTAATAAAAGGGAAAAAAAGGCCAATAATATAGAGAAGGCTCGCATAACCCCTCACCCAATTTCTCCTATTATTAACATCTTATATTTGCATGGTGTATTTGTTATAATTAGTGAATGCATATTAATATATTTTATTAGCTAAAGTCTTTATTCAGATTTCCTTCATTTCTGCCTAATGCCTTTTTCTACTCCAATATATCCACCAGGATACCACATTACATTTACTTGTCATTGTATCTTTAGGCTCCTTTTGGCTCTGACAATTTCTTAGGCTTTCCTTTTTTGATAACTTTGATAGTTTAAAGGAGCAATGATCAAGTATTTTATAGGATGTCTTTCTATTGGAACTTGTGTGATATTTTTCTCACAATTAGACTGGATTTTTGGAAGGAAGATCACAGAAGTAAAGTGCCATTCTCATCACATCGTATCAAGGATACATACTGTCAGTGGATTTATCACTGTCAATACTGACCTATTAATCATGGGGTTCAAATACTCATTTCCCTACTTCCTCCATTCTATACTACTGGAAAGAAGTCATGAGCAGCTTAGAGTTAAGGAGTGAGAATTTATTCTTCCCCTCCTTGAGACTAGAGTAACTACAGAGATTATTTGGAATTCTTCAAGGGATCATTGTCTGTTCGCCTTTGTCTCCTCCCTTGTTTTTTTTCTTGAAAATTACTTATTCAATCATTTATTTATATGTGGATAGACTCAGTGGACCCCTATCCTATCCTAAGGGTTGTAATCCAATGCAATCTTTTTTTTTTTTTCTCAAATTGTTTCTGCTTTGGCCACTGGAGGCTTTATCAGTTGGCCCCTATGGATAACTAGCTTTTTGACCATTAGAATGAAACAAAAGTGGTGCGGTGTAACTTCTGAAGCTAAGTCACAAAAAGCCTTGCAGCTCTTGCCAGGGTCTCTTGAACCCTTACTCTGGAGAAACAGCCCCCATATAAGAACTGTAACCTTAAGACTATAGTGCAGTGAGGAATTTCAAACTAGTCATGTGAAGAGGGAAAGACAGATAACCACCTTCTAACTCTTACAGTCATTCTAACTGAGCCACTGCATATGTGAGTCAAAGAGCCATCTTAGATGTCCAGCCCAGTCAAGGCTTATTATTCTAGCAGCCACACTCTCACTACAAGCAGTGAGAGGGCCCAAGCTCAGTCAAGCCCAATCAACTTACAGAACCATGAGTGATTGCAATGAGTTGCTCTTTTAAGCCACTAAATTGTGGGGTGCTCTGTGAATGGCAAAAGAGAACTAAAACAGATGTAAAACTCTGGTATGGTATTAGCTCTCAAACTCGAATAAATTTTATTAAACAACATATTGTGATGGCTCTCTTATTTTATCACCCAGAAGAAATAATTTATTCAAAACAAATTTTTTACATGACAAAATGTTGATGAATCTTTTTCATCAACTTCTGGGGATCTCAAGGTAACACTGTGATCGGAAGCATTGCTCCATACAGTTAGGCTTTCTAAACACATTAATGTCCGTTTAAAGCCAGTAATATTAGTCTTGAGTAACTCTGCCGTCTGCCTAACAATTAGTCATGCAAAGTAAACTTCTGAATAGGACTTTCAGGCAGCAGAATCTTCAAGACTCCAGAAACCTGAAATGTCTTCCACTGTCATGTTGGGAAATAGATTTCTACATTTGAGCCTATCTAAACTTTAATTGGCCTCTTTACAAGAGCTTGGGGGAACGTAAGACTCCATTCTACCAGAGGGCAAACATGTTGTTTTTCCACATGAATTGCACATTTCCAAGAGTTTATGGGGGTGGGAAGGGCAAGGTGGGGAAAAAAGCCAAAATACACCTCCAGAAGCAATAAGATTATTAGTATCAAGATTAGATTAACAGATTCAAGAGGCTATGTCACATCTACTTTTTTTTCTACAAAGGAGGATAGATTGTACTTCTATTTTACTCCGGGCTTCCCCTTCTTTCCTTATTCATAGTTCCTGTCCCTCACTGAAACAGTTTGCTTCCCGAAATTTTATTTGCAAATAGATTTAAGTTTCATTAATACATATTTATCTATAATTTGAAATAATTTACTTCGCTTGAGTTTATCTTGAGATATCTGCCTAATAAATTAATAGAATAAACAAGACTAAGAGAATTTATTTCAAAACAGTTAACACCAAAATATTTTTATGGTCTGAAACATTAACTGTGGGTATATGAACATGTTTACTTGCTAGTTTGCACGTAAGTCTTACTTATTTTGACTTGGAAACACTTATTAATTAGTTTAAATTGCCAAAACAATACAAATATATTTCTTTTTAACTATTCACCAAGAAGAGTCACTAGAATCTAGGAATAAAAGATTCATTGAGGTTAGAGATAGGGCTCTGGCCCCTGAACATGAAGATGGGACCTTAGGAGGCATTCAATAAATGCTTGCTGAATGAATGAGTCAATGATTCAGACTTCAGTGATTTATGTTTAGGGATTTGTTTAATATGGAGATTTCAACTGCTAATTCATGGGCCAAATATAGTCCACAGTCTTATGTGGCATTGCCTGTATATTGTTATATTTTGTTTTCTTTCATTAAAAAATGTAGTACATTCATTTGGTTCAAAATCTTTTTTAAAGATGGTATATAGGGGCAACCGGGTGGCTCAGTTGTTTAAGTGTCTGCCTTCAGGACAAGTCATGATCTCAGAGTCCTGAGATCAAGCCCCACATGGGGCTCCCTGCTCTGTGGGGAGCCTGCTTCTCCATTGCCCTCTGCCACTCCCCCTGCTTGTGCGCTCTCTCTCTCTCTCTCTCTCTCTCTCTCTCTCTCTAAATCTTTTTTTAAAAAAGGCATATAGTGTGGGGTGGCTCAGTTGGTTAAGCATCTGCCTTCTGTTCAGGTCATAATCTCAGAGTCTGGGGATTTGTTGGTCTCCTTGTTTAGCAGGGAGTCTGCTTCTCCCTCTCCCTCTGCCATTCCCTCTACAAGTGTGCTCGCTCTCTCTCCCTCTCTCAAATAGAGAAATGAAATACAGTGAAAAGTCTCGGTCCCACCTCTGTGTCTTATCTAACCACATAACCCTAACTTCTCTCAAGGTAATCTCCTTTGTTAGTTTTTTTCTGTATGCTTCTAGATCTCTTCAGGGCAAATTACCAGAAAATATATACAGATAGTCTTACTATTCCTTTTCTACACAAAGGTAGAATTATACGCACTGCTCTTTATCATGTTTTTACAGAAATTACACTCAGAGATCTTTTCTATCATTATAAACCAGTTAGTTTCACTCATATTTCATGCCCAGCCATGATAGGCATTTGAAGTATAGCTAGAGTAATACTATCAAAAGCAGAATGGGAAGAGATACACGTTTTGCCTTGCTTTATCACACCAAACTGAGCAGGGATGGGAAGGCCGCAACATACTAAGTATCTTACACACAGTGGGCACATCCTACCTATATACTAATTACACTGAATGAATTGCAAATACAGCATCCATAGATGGTTAGCTGCCCCATCCACACCACACACACACACACACACACACACACACACACACACACACCCCTGAAAATGCTAAATCAGTGACAAAGACAGAATTCCTATGTGAGAAAAATCTCACAATTTCTTTCCTTTTCCTCTAGATGCCCACCCCCTCCCACCCCAGCTCTCTTACACTTTCCAGAGGTGAATTCACCACATGTAGCATTTCCTAGGCTTGAATAATCTCAAGAATTTTAAGAGTCCTTGTTAAAACCAGATTCCCAGCCCCATCCCCTGGACATTCACATCTAGATCTGAATCTCTGCTTTTAGGATGAGGAAAATTTAGGAAGACTGTTCTAAGATGTTGCTAAATACATTCTCATGCCTGTGTTGAAATAGTTCTCTTAGGGATTGTCATTATAATAGAACCTTAGCACCTTATTAGATATCTTTTCTAATAGCTATTTTAAAGAAACCCTCTTTTAGAGAAGTGTTTTCCCCAAGTTTTTCACAATGATAAACATAAAATATTAATACACATTTGGCACACTGGAGGAGGCCACTGTCAACCAGAGGCAACAAACCCGGCGACTCTGGAAGAATGGCAAGGTAAAAAGTGGTATTTCATAGCACAGTGCTTGGGAGATTCTGCTTTAGAGTATCTTGGGAGAAGGAGAAAGGAAACTAGCATTTGTTTAGCTCTTATATGCCTAATGTTACTTAGAACAAAGGCTTTATCTTGCACATAATCTACTAAGCATAGATAGATATGTATTAAATCCTCCATTTCAGAGAAAAACAAAACTGAGATAGATTTACATCAAAAACCTCTTCCAAAGGTAGAGTCAAGTGCTAGAATCTGAACTGACATTTCTGGCTGCCATATCCAACTTTTTTTTTCTTTTTTACCAATGCCTCAACTGGTAGCTAATACATATCTCAAAAATTAAGTAATATTCAATCAAGCAGGACTCAAAGGACAAAATTTTGGCTCCAAACTTAGTTGCTGAGTGCTCCAAACACAACCCTGTTTGTGGTAGCCAGTGTCCAATCTGGTCCCCAGTGACCTCTTGGTATTTGTACTGATGTTCTTCCTTCCACACTGTATCAGAATTGGTCTGTACGATCAATAAAATACAGCAGACATAATGAGGTGTGACTTCAAATACTAAGCCATTCACTTTGGGGGAATCTAGCTACCTTGTGGTAAGGATACTTAAACACCTCTATGGAGACACCTAAGTAGTGATACCTGCCAACAGACATGGGAATGGCCATTTCTGGAGCAGTTCCTTTAATGCCAGTCAAGCTTTCAGATGACTCCAGTTCTAGCTGATTCTTGATTGCAATTTCATGAGACACTCTGAGTCAGGGTTCCCCAGCTAATCTGCTCCCAAACTCCTGACTCACAGAAACTGTGAGATAATACAAGTTTGTTGTTTTAACCAACTGTTGTAGTAATCTGTTATGCATCAAGTATATAACCAGCACAGGTTTCTATTATATAGAGGAATAACAAAACATAGTAGATATTTGTCTCTGTGGTGATCTATACTGGCATATACCATAGTCACTTGAGGGAAGAAGAAACAGCAAGATTTCATTTCAATTTTAAAAATTAAATAAATAAAATCACTTTGAGATAAATAGATAGATATAAAGATTTTTATTACACTTTCCAAACATTTGTAATTTTTTACTTTGTTTTATCAAGGATTGGTAGTGAAAGTAGAACACTATTAAGGCAAGGTCATTTCAACTAAAATGTAAGGGAAAGTATCTACCTGAACTTGATGTTTGAACCAGTATGAATGAAATATCAAATAATTTACTAAGTGGGTAAGAGAAATTATTTTGTAAATCCAGCTCAGTGATATGCCAGACTCTGAAAATACATGAAACTGAATTTTCCTCTGTCCAAAATAGATTTTTTTTTCCTTTTTCCTCTCCTCTCTCCTCTCTTCTCCTCTCCTTTCCTCCCCTTCCCATTTCCCTTTCCCTTCCCCTTCCCTTTTCTTTTTCATTTCTTTTGTTGTTGTTGTTTTTGTTTTCTTTTTGTTCATGCTCTGGGAAAAGAAGCCTATAATTATATTTAGGTCTAAAGAAAGTTCATTTACATCTCTGATAAATTTTTGATCATTCATATAAAAAAATTGCCAAGCAAGTAATTAATAACTAGCAAAAATATAGCAAATAGGCTATAACAACATCATAAATAAGTTTTCAATGTATTATAGGGAGGGCAAATATTATCATGGCACACTCATTTTGGCTTTACTTTTTCTAAGTATTTTAAAGTTATTTTTACCTCCCAACCGTCAAAGCAATATGATATAATAAGTTAATACTCTAGCTCAAAATTACTAAATGAGGAAACTCGGGTAGGCTAGATGAAGTGCACAAGAGGTTTTTGTGAGCATTAGAAATAAGCTCAGGTTATATCATCTAGACCTTGGGCACTTGTCTTTAGTATGGCAAATCCAAGAATTGGGGTGGAGGATGGAGGGGAGAAGAGTTGACAAAAGTACTACTTAAAAATAACCTCTTTCCCCTTACCCTCATCTTCAGGCATCTGGGATTCTTAAGCTCTTTCCATCCTGCTCTAAATCCTTCATGGGATAGCAATTAGTATTGCTTACTGTCTATCATTATGGCCTACCTCTAAGCTGTTCACAATGCCATCCTATCAACGATTAACCAAAGTAGGCTGACCAAACATGGGCCTCCAGGGTATTGTCCAACAGGCAGGTGCATTGCCTTCTATCTAGAAAATCTTATACATGTGGGAAAAGCAGTTCATCCAATTATGCCTCTAGCATTTGTAGGATCAGGGCAAGAATACAAATGTTTTTTTCTTTGTTTGTTTTGTTGTTTTTTTTTTTAAAGATTTTATTTATTTGACCGAGAGAAACACAGCCAGAGAGGGAACACAAGCAGGGGGAGTGAGAGGGAGAAGCAGGCTTCCCGCCGAGCAGGGAGCCCGATGTGGGACTCGATCCCAGGATTCCAGGATCATGATCTGAGCCGAAGGCAGTCGCCCAACCAACTGAGCCACCCAGGCGCCCCAAGGCAGATGTTTTGTTGGGTTCTTTTCTTTCTTTCTTTCTTTCTTTCTTTCTTTCTTTCTTTCTTTCTTTCTTTCTTTCTTCCTTTATCTCTCTCTCTTTCTTTCTTTCTTTCTTTTTCTTTCTTTCTTTCTTTTTTCTTTCTTTCTTTCTCTCTTTCTTTCTCTCTTTCTCTCTCTCTCTCTTTTCCTCCCTCCCTCCCTCCCTCCCTTCCTTCCTTCCTTCCTTTCTCTTTCTTCTTCTCTTCTCTTCTCTTCTCTTCTCTTCTCTTCTCTTCTCTTCTCTTCTCTTCTCTTCTCTTCTCTTCTCTCTTTCCATTGTGAGAAGCTGCAGCATGTTAAAATGCTCCCAGGATGACACCAGAAGAGAAAGAGAGGTTGTAAATGCTGGAGTGAATCTAGAGCTATGTCTTTATGAAACAGGTTGTAGAGCCTAGCTGAAAAATTGAACAGCAACTCTATCGCAATTGAAGTAAGGAGAGAATTGTTGGCTTGGGGTATTTTTTGGTTTGTTTGACTCAGTGGCAGAAAAGTGACACTCTGTTTTTCCCACAAGGTCGTAATAAAACCATCTGCTAATAGAAGGCACACAGGACAGTAAGTAGTTTGAGGGAGAGGGAACGTGGAGGACCAGCAGAGAAGAAGGCCCATTCTTAAAAGTTATAAATCAGACTAACAAAATTGTTAACTAAAATATATCTTATCAGGGAGACTGGGTGGCTCAGTCATTGGAGGTCTGCATTCAGCTCAGGTCATGATCCCCGCATCGGGCTCCCTGTTGGCAGGAAGCCTGCTCCTTCTCCGACTCCCCCTGCTTGTGTTCCCTCTCTCGCTGTGTCTCACTCTGTCAAATAAATAAATAAAATCTTTAAAAAATAAACAAATAAAATAAAATATATCTTATCTTCCTATCTTGACAACTTCAAACCAAAATTTTTTAAATTTGTGCAAAGCTATGGATTTTATGCAACTGAAAGTTAGCAAAATAACAAAGACTAGTGAACTCAATTATTACTGCACCTCAGTCATATCTGGATGAGCAATCCAGATGTCCATAAGTCATAATATATATAAATATATAATATGTAACTATTATACATTTATTCTATAAAATATATTTTTCTTTCCTTTGGTTCACCAAGATTATTGTTGTTAAAACAAGATTTTCACAAACTTTGAGTTCTACTGACAGGAAATGCCAAATTAGACAACCTTCCTTGGGCAAAATTATTACATAGTTTTTATTAATTCTGTTTGGAAAAACTTAGCTCTGCTGAGATGGTGACATATGGGATTGTCAATAACATTTTTAAAATGATAGTTCAGAAGTGAACATTGATTTCACTTATGCTCAAGCAGTATAGTGGATTTGCATATGATACATTGTTACTGCAAAACAATATTACCAAGTATTTGAATTTCACTCATCTATGCTGCTATCATATCATGGTTTTTCAGGATCTCCTAAAATAATATCTAGATTTATATAGCTTTTTCTAATTCTTCTGCTTTTACATTTTCTAATTCTGGAATATAGAAAAAAATTGAAAGCAGCAGCATGTTGCTCAATATGTGCAAATTCTTTTTTGGTCTCTAATAACCAGAAAATAGCCTTTATAGAAATTAGTTTGGGGATTTTTCATGTGAGTATATGAATCTTCTCCCTTTGTAGTTATTTGACCATTTTCATTTTAATTTTTTTTCAAATTGCCATTTTTGTTGCATTTGGCACTTGTGGTTTCTATTTATTGAAAACTATTTCCTTTAACTTTTTTAAATGTTTCTTAGTCTTTTTAAAAGTGAAGTAGCCAAACGTAGATCTGCTTTTATCAAAGCTTTTGCTAATATTAATAGCAAGTAAACATTGCTAATCCACAGGTATTGGGGTCAAATTCAATGTTTACCTCAAGATGTGCCACCTTTGGACAGATCCTGAAAATACCGTATCTAATGTTTAAGCTATTTTGAAAAATGTCAACATCAGCAACATTGAAGTAATCTCTCTTAGTAATAAATTCAAACTATATACCATAAATTGCATAAAAAATTGTTCTGAATTTTTCACCAAAATCACCTTTGTTCTTATTAACCATGTTAGCACCAGTATCACAGTTTTGCCCTCAACAATCTTTTTTTTGTTTTTGTTTTTGTTTTTTAAACATGGATTTTTTAAAAAGATTTTTTATTTATTTATTGGACAGAGAGAAACACAGCCAGAGAGGGAACACAAGCAGGGGGAGTGAGAGAGGGAGAAGCAGGCCTCCTGCCGAGCAGGGAGCCCGATGTGGGACTCGATCCCCAGTCTCTGGGATCATGACCTGAGCCGAAGGCAGTCGCTTAACCAACTGAGCCACCCAGGCGCCTACCCTCAACAATCTTTTACTTTTTAGTATAATGTTTTTATTAGTCTCCGATAAGATTCCTTTTTCTTTCCTTCTATTTTTTCTTTCTTGAGTAGAGCTGACACACAATGTTACATTAGTTTCGGGTGTACAACATAACAATTCAACTTCTCTATACATTATGCTATGCTCCCCACAAGTGTAGCAACCATCTGTCACCATACAACACTATTATAATATCATTAGCTGAATTCCCTATGCTGTGCCCTTTAGTCCCATAATTTATTCATTCCATAAATGGAAGCCTGTATCTCCCACTCCCCTTCAACCATTTTGCTTATTCCCCAACTGCTCTTCCCTTAGTTTGTTCTCTTTATTTACAGGTCTGCTTCTGCTTTTTTTCTTTATTCATTTGTTTTTTAATTCTTCATACCAGAGTCATGTGTTTCATTAGTTTTTACTCATCTTAAATTTTTGGCCATTCTTTCTTCAAATTTCAAGATCATTTCTACCAATCCTAAATATCTGACATTAAGTTTTATAAATATTGTGCTCTTGTGAACTAAAAGATATCATTAAGCTTAGAGGAATATTGAATATACAATATTATTCTGTAAAGAACATTATGCCCATGGACTAGTTTGACATATATTTTTATTTCTGTAATACTATTCATTGTTTGCTGTTATTTGGCACTTTTTTTTTCAGATCTAGTAATCTGTGTCTTTCTGTGTGCAAGTGATATTTTACAGTATTTTAATTGAGAATTTAAGTGTTTCTTGTCACAAATACATTCATTGGCTGAAGCCAAACAGCCTGGAGTTTGGCTTGTCACAAATACATTCATTGGCTGAAGACTGGTTGTGAAACATATTACAAATGATAACAAAGTAGTTTCTAAGTAGAGAATATAAAAGCCAGTTTCTACAATCTCCTACTTGAAAGAATTTTGGATAAAATGAAATATTAAAAATTCTGCCACATTCTTGTATTGGAAAATCCTATCTTTAATGTATGTTACTAGGAACATTGTCAGAAGACATGGCATTACCATTTCTAAGATTATCATCCACTCAGATGCTCTGGAGTACTCTTCCTCTATTTGCTAATTTCAAGACCACACATTTCTCTAATTTCTAACTGGCAGGCCAGAGTTGCTTTTGTTTCTGGGTTATGAAATTGATAAAAAATTGATTCTCTGGGGTGCCTGGGTGGCTCAGTTGAATAAGCGACTGCCTTCGGCTCAGGTCATGATCCTGGAGACCTGGGATTGAGTCTCACATTGGGCTCCCTGCTCGGCGGGAAGCCTGCTTCTCCCTCTCTCGCTCCCCCTGCTTGTGTTCCCTCTCTGGCTGTGTTTCTCTCTGTCAAATAAATAAAATGTTTAAAAAAAAAATGATTCTCCTTTTCATTCTCATTGTTTTAATTAGTAATTAAATCTTCACGTAATAAAAAATGTAGGGTGCCTGGGTGGCTCAGTGGGTTAAGCCTCTGCCTTCTGCTCAGGTCATGATCTCAGGTCCTGGCACCGGGCTCTCTTCTTGGCAGGGAGCCTGCTTCCTCCTCTCTCTGTCTGCCTCTCTGCCTACTTGTGATCTCTCTCTGTCAAATAAATAAATAAAATCTTTTAAAAAATAAAGAAAGAAAGAATGTAAAGTTGAGAGAGGTTTTTATCTGACTTATTTAAGTTGTGGATTGATGAAAATAATGTTCTTATTACTTTGCATTGTTTTGATCAGTGGCTACATCTCCATTAAAAAAGAACTTGCTATCCCTTGTTTTTAAACTCTATTAGGGCCATGCTAAATAGAAGTCTGCTCACTTTCATTGTTTCCATATTTTTATTTTTAACTTAAGTAGAACTTCATTCTGAAAACTCTGGGTTTTTTTTTCTTTATAGCTTGTTTTCTTTCTAATCTGTACTTTTGAATTCCCCATTTCTATCAAAATTCTCTATTTTTCACTGGACCTCATTCTCAAGGATCTAAAAGATTAGAAGTAAAATACAGTTGTATAAAGGGTATAAAAATTTAAATATATTTTAATCAGAAATGTAAATTTAAAATTCAGAAAAATGAAAACGTCTCCTGGGTTAATAATTCTTTTTCTTCTAAAATATACACAATTATTGGGGTGCCTGGGTGGCTCAGTGGTTTAAAGCCTCTGCCTTCAGCTCAGGTCATGATCTCAGGGTCCTGGGATCGGGGCCGCATGGGCCTCTCTGCTCAGCGGGGAGCCTGCTTCTTCCTTTCTCTCTGCCTGCCTCTCTGCCTACTTGTGATATCTCTCGCTGTCAAAAAATAAATAAAATCTAAATAAATAAATAAATAAATAAATAAAATCTTAAAAAAATAAAATATACACAATTATTAAAATTAAAAGATAAAATATATACTATACTGAATATCTAATTATAAAGCAAGACTAAATGCCTAATTTTAATTTTAATTTTTGAAAATTTAAATACTCTCATTAAACATTTAGTAAAACTATTTGCATTTCTAGCATTCAATATCCACCTAGTTGTGTTTTAGAGTTGGTATCACACTTTAAGCATCTTACATCTAGACATAGATGCACACAAATATAAGAGAGCGATATTAATATTGTTTAATATTGCAAAATACTGGGGCACTTGGGTGGCTCAGTTGGTTAAGCAACTGCTTTTGGCTCAGGTCATGATCCTGGAGACCAGGGATCGAGCCCCACATCAGGCTTCCTGCTCAGCGGGAGGCCTGCTTCTCCCTCTCTCAGTCCCTCTGCTTGTGTTCCCTCTCTCACTGTTTCTGTCTGTCAAATAAATAAATAAAATCTTAAAAAATATATTGCAAAATACTCTTCAGCCATCATTTACAATAACTGCAAATACTGAGGCTATCTGGAGTAAGTCCAGAACCATAAACTGCTTTATATGGAGGGAAGCAAAAAAATGGGTGTTCAGCACTAGTGGGAAATAAAACTTCATTATGCAGATACCTAATGTATTCATGCTGTGAGAAGAAGGATTTGACAAGTTAATTAGTTTGGCTTTTCTCTTATTTAAGTGTTTCTGCCATTCAAATCCTCCCTGGACTATGAAGCATTCTCCTTTTCTCATGTTGGAGGTAGCATAAACCACAGTATGTCACAGCATTCAGATGTAATTATTTTTTATTTCTAGGAGGTAGTTAAAAGATGTGGGAAAGCAGTTCTCTGTAGCCTGGTGGGTGTGAGTCCACAAGCATGTATGTTTAGGGAAAGAAGAGCCTATGGTTTTTTAAAAATAATTTACTATCTATTTGTTGTATATAATCGTGATTTGAGAGCCCTCTGAAGCCCAGAGCTCAGAGCCTCTTTTTCTCAGATTGAGGTATGGTACTGAGCTCATTATTCCATATTTCCTCCACCTCTTTCTTAGACCAGTGCCCGAGGGTACATCAAAAACCACTGCTCCTCACCACTGCCCAGTTTAAGACCCTGATTAATTTATTCTTTCAGCTACTCTGAATTTATTTAGAATTTGAACAGAAAAAATTCAGGCTTTCACATGTTGTAAAGCATTTTTTTGTGAGGAAAACAGAAGTCCCTGTAGTAAGGACGGGCAGTCAAACTTTTGCACATGCTGTTCCCTCCACCTGAAACACTGTGCTCTCCTCTCTTCAGCTATTTAACTCTTATTTAGGTTTCTGCTCAGCTGTAACTTCCACAGATAAGCTTTCCGTGGTAGCCAATTAGTTCATAGTTCCTTTGTGTATGCTCCCCCAGCATCTTGATCTATTTAACAGAGTGACGACGATATATTTATTTCTGCAATTTGACTAGTGTTTGTCTCCTTCCATAGACAGGAAGTGATATGAGGACCCATGTCTGAGTGTATCTTGATTCACTATTATATCCCCAGAGCTTAGGTTATGTTTTACACAAAGAAGACACTCAAAATTTAATTAATTGGGAGCCATTCATCAGCTGTATCTTATACTCTATTTTTCTTCCCTGCTTTTAGGCCTTGGTCAAATCATGTGACTGAAGAAATCTATTTGCCTTTTAGATCTCAGCTTAATAGTGCCTTTTTAGGAAAGCTTTCCCAGACCTCTCTCACAAATTCAAGTCTCCTTATTTTTTTATGTTTGAAAAAACTGAAAACTTCATTTGGCCTCCTGATGTGATTTCAAATCATGTGTTTACACATGCTCAATGAATTCTCCCCAGGGTCATGGAAAATAGTGTATTGAAAAGACTGTCTTCATGGAGAGCATGTGCATTACAGCAATCTTAGAAATATTTCCACTGGCTTAACAAAATGTGAAATGTGGCCACAGAGCAAGGCCAATTTTAGCAAAAGGTGTACTTTCTCAAAATCAACTACTTTGAACACTGGCATGGAAACCAGGAAGTACATTTTCTAATATGATCACATTATTTTGAAGTAGTTCAGGATTTATCTTCAGCATTCAGATTTACCTGGACACTAAGTAGTTGGGCAAACATAAACAAATGTTTCCGGAAAGTTTCTTGACTCCTTTTTTCTAAGTTTTAACTCCATTACCATGAAATCATTTGTTTATTATAGAATGACTTTCATCCTGGTTCTGCTGAGAACTTGAAAAACTAGAAAACCAACAAATGATGATAAAGTGTCGCTCTACATTTTCCCATTACTCTCAATATCTGGTGGACATGGACCAAACTTTAATTTTGCTTCCTGCCTCTTCAGCTTTCCCACACACATTTGCAGGATATCTGGTCTCTGCCTCTTTGTACTATTTTCCTTGTATTTTTAAAAGGAAAGACAGCAAAATTGGACTATAATAGACATTGACATCACAACCCACAAAATAACTGTTGTTAAGTTGAATCAGCAGTGAAAGGTTTTCAGTAGATAATTTTTTTTCCTCTCATTTGAGTCTTCATCTATTTTAAAAACTGGCATAATTACTTGGAAATGGGGAGTCAAGTTGGAGACAGTCAAATGGGGCACCTCATTCTCATAAGTTACTGAGGGTCCATGGGGCCTAGAGGTACTGGCTGGCTCTGTCTCAAACAACTAAACTTTCTATCAAAGTGTCCCATGAGCAGACAAAGGATTTTATTAAACTCAGTTGGGGTGAATGTGAAAAAGCACAGACTAATTACACTCAAACTCAAATGATCAAGTGCTAGTTCTTTGACTCAATCCATCAGAGAAGCTTTACTAAGTGAGACTCAGAAACAGAAAAAAAATTTTTTAATGTGTTAAGAAATTAGCAAAAATACAACCTGGAATGTGACATTTGACTATGACAAAAAGCCCAGCCCCCATTTGGAATCAATGAGAATAACTTGGCAAAAAAAGTGTACCATCAAGTTCTGAGAAAGTGAGCACTTGACATCCTGGCTCTATGGACTTAAAAACAGACTGGAAAAAATATACATTTTTTTCCTACTCATATGAAAACAATGTTAAAATTGCTTTGAGGTTTTACTTCACACAAAATAGCATTAATCTGTTTTGAATTAAGGTAATATGTCCTAAGTAGAGAGCCTAATTCATCTTTTTTATCAGGTAATAAAATGGAAATGAGGTCCTAATAAATGTCTATTATCTTGCTTCTGGCTCTAAAAGACATACCTCAGGAGTTTTATCAGCTGTAAAACAACAGATGTTTCTACTGAGATTCTGTGTAATTCTCTGGAGCAAACAAAGCACTTTTCTTTGCGGTTGACAGGAGCTAAACAAAGAGTTCTCTGGAAGGTGTGTCCAATCCCCAGGGATTCTAAACAGCACTGCCACCCTGCTTCCTCTCAGCCTCAACTGGAAGGTGAACATTATTACAATTTTTCAATTATTGTCCAGTGCAGAAACATTTTACAAAGCATCCTGTAAGTATGCTTTTCTTTCTTCCCCCGACTCACACTTTTGGATTGTTTGTTTTCAGTTATTTTTTAACCACAGGTAAATTTTTTTAAAATGACCGAACTTGCTAAGAGCTGCTCCTGACACAATATGAGTAAATCGAGATTTTTTTTCCTTCAAAATAATAAAATAAACAGGGATGGTGTCCCAGAGGTAGAGATTGCTAAAATGTCACGTGAAGCAAATACTGCACAATACTTCTGCACAATTTTCACGATCAATTTATGGATTACGGTTTAAGTAAATGTTTTGTCTGCAATGGATGATACCTCTGTGGCTTTTGTTAGCTATTTCATTTCTTGGCTGAAATTACTCCAAAATAAAGAAAAGTCTGTGTTTATTTTGTAACTGTTTCATTAGCAGGTTATAAGTTACATTTTCTCACTGGTCAGATTTTATTGAGTAAAGACATGAAAGTAATTTCTACAGGATTTTATTAGCCATCCGTATTTCCAAAGGTAAAGTTGGAAGCAAAATTTCATCCCCTTATCATACTGCATAAGTCCTATTTTTTATTCCTACCTTTCATTATTTAACCGGCCTGTTATACAAAACAGGACTATTTAAGAAAGTCTCATAACATTGCTATGTCTTAAAATTTTCCATGACCCATATTTTGGATGATATCTTCACGACTTTTAAATACTGAATAATTTTATGCTTATCCAGGGTCCAATTTTTCCATTACTGTTCCTGTTCTCTGTGTCCCAGTTCACAGGTTTTTAAAGCATAAAGCAGCCATAAGAAGAAAACATATGTCAAAGCTTCTGAAAGCAAGAGAAGTTTGGAAACTTCAAATCCCTCACTAGTCTTGAGCTTAGCTGCTTGTCTAACAGTATTAATTTATTATTGAATGCTACAATTTTGTGCCAAGATAGAGGATAGACCCAAACAGCTTCTGTAAGTGGCATTTCAAAGTAAAATCTTATCTAGAGTCTCATTAGCAAAGTGAAACCAATTTCACCAGTAAACGAGGCCCTTCGCCTTAACCCCACAAGAGTTATTTGTTGAAAGCCATCCTAAAATCACCTATGTCTTGACCTCTTACATCCAAGTTTTCCAAAAATGATTAAACCATCATTTCCTAGCTTACCTAGACCAGAGCAACCTTTCTGCTCCACCACCATAACTGCATAATCACTGGGGAGGTAGTATGGCCGATGTCTTGTGGGAAGAAAGGGCAAGAGGTAACACCTGTTCTATCTCCTTTTCCCAGCCACCCTTGAGCAGAGGTTGGGCTATGTCTGAAAATTTTCCAGAGACTTCCTTCCACCAGCACAGCAGTCACATAGAGGCTAAGGGATGATTAGTGTGTGTGTCAACTTGGCTATGCTATAGTACCTAGTTATTTAATCAAACAATGATCTAGGTGTTGCTGTGAAAGTATTTTTGTAAATGTGCTTAATATCTACAATCAGTTGACTTTAAGTAAAGGAGATTACCCTCAGTAAGGTGAACGGGCCTCATCAATCAACTGAAGGCCTTAAAAGCAAAAAGAGGTTTCCCAGAGAAGAAGGAATTTTGCCTCAAGACTGGAACATCAGCTCCTGAGTGTCCAGCCTGCAGGTCTGCTTGCCCCACCAGCCAATGCCTGAAAACAAATTAGTTAGTTAGTTAGTATACATATTTATTCTGCTTCTTTGCAGAACCCTGACTGATAGAGCCTAATTCCATCCCTGCTCCTTCCTAATGAAATTATATAGTGTGAATTAGGAGGGGTTATGAATAGATACACCTGTTCACATTGGAGAAGTACAGTTCTAAGAACTACCCTTAAACTTGGGAGGATTCCTAGAGAAAACCTGAACATAGCTGTTTCCCATGTTTGGCTATGTATACATGGGGACCACCGCACTAGATACCTTTTCTATACTTAGGCATTTCATTTCAACAATGTGCCCAACACTATCACTTCCTAGCTATATGGCTCTAAGAAAATTTCTAAATTTCTCCCAATCCTATTTTATCATCTGTAAAGCTGTAAGAGCTCATAGAATTGTTGTGAAGACTAAAGAGGTCCATGTAAAGTGGACCTAGCAATGCATCTGGTATATAGTACATAATCAGTAAATATTACTCATTATCATCATCCTCACTCTGGGTGATACTGAACAAGTCAACCCCTTTCTCTGGCTTCAGTTTCCTCATCTGTAAAATCAGAGTTTTAATACCTATAACTCACAGGAGTGATATGAATATTAAATGAATATATATTAGAGGTGATAGTTTTAATTGTGCCAAAGGTATGTTAGCTGCTTAGCAAATTATACACACTTATACATATTTTCCAAAACACATTTTAAAAAACACATTTTCTAAAAATTCACCCAACAATTATAACCACAGAAGTTTGAAAGTGAATTTAGCTCATAATGGTTTCTTATATATCTTAATACATCTTCAGGTTGATAAGAAGTGGAATTCATCAGAGTCCCATAGGTACACATATCCACCCAACCACTCCACACATACAAGTTATAGATTATTTTCTATGAAAACTATCAAAACAGGACAAGCAGGAAAAATATTTTAGGATATTATACTAAGATTAGTTTAATTATACCTTTATTTTAAAAGTGATTTTAGGGCGCCTGGGTAGCTCAGTGGGTTAAGGGAAGCAGGGGAGCCTGCTTCCTCCTCTCTCTCTGCCTTTCTCTCTGCCTGCCTGTGATCTCTGTCAAATAAATAAATAAATAATAAACAAAATAAAATAAAATCTTTTAAGAAATTTTTTTAAAAAGTGATTTTAGAGAAGTTATGGTTTAGCAGTCTTAGCCTGGAATAAGTCTATGTAAGTTAAAATCCCAGCTCCACTGCCTTCTAGCTGAATAAAATCAGGCAAGTCACTCAGCTTCCTTCCACATCCATCTTCTCATCTTTAAGATGAAGGTAGTAACAGTACCCTACAGGATGGTGTGGGGATTTAAAAAGCTGATACCTCTGAAGTGCTGGGAACTTCCTGGTATATAGGCATCAGCTTTCTGAAAATATCACTTCATGTCCTCCCGGAATGTCAGTAGGATTGATTGCTTCCTGTGTGAAATATTACACTGGTCCTGCAGATTAAAGGAAAATGCTGTTAGATATTTACAATCTCTCTTACCAATTGAAATTCATGTGTCCTCCTATGAAAGACACTTTGGCAATAGCTATTCCATCTGTATACATCTTCTTTTTCTTGAGAATTTATTCCACAGATATACTTACAGTGGAGCAAAAGATAGAAAACAAGTGACCATCAATAGGAAACTGTATTCGCTTTTATTATGGTATACAACACAGCTGTAAAAAGGAATAAAGAAGCTTTCTATATACTGATACACAAATGTATATGGTAGCAGATGAAAAAAGCAAAGCATAAAACTGTGTAAAATGGTGGAAATGGAAGCCAAGATTATATATTCTTGCCTGTTCATATTTACAAAAACAAACTCTAGGAGGACACAAAAGAAACCAATAAAATGGGCACTTGTTTATTGAGTATTTTATTTATTTGTCAGAGAGAGAGCAGGAGATGGGGGGGAGCAGAGGGAGAGGGAATCCCTTCTTAGGAACCCCAGGATCATGATCTGAGCCAAAGGTAGATGCTTAACTGACTGAGCCACCTCAAGTGGGCACCTTGTGGTGATAGGACATTAGATAAGACCCAGGTGAATAAGGAACAGGGCATGGAGCAAAACATTTCACTATATGCCTTTTTATATCTTTATTTTTGAACCATGTGAATGTGTTTCCTATTTAAAAATACATTTTGATAGAAGTCAAAGGCACCTCTTGTATCACAAAAATGCTGTGTCACAGACAGCACCAAGACGTAATAATTATTTATTCTTGACGATCTATAGGTCAGCAGAGACTCAGCTGATCCAAGCTGGGCTCTATAGACAGGCACTGCTTCTAATTCAGATCTGTAGGTCTCTTCCCATGTCTCTCATTCTCCTTGAATCAGCAGAAACAAGAAGCATAAGATGACTAATGGAAGCATACAAGCCCTCTTAAGTCTTAGGCTGAAAAATGACACAACTGCTGCTCATATGTCATTAGCCAGAGCAAGTGAAGGACTGAGGAAGTATCCTATGCCCACAAGGAAGCCACCGCAGGAGTGCAGATGCAGGGAGGGGTCCATGATTCATTCTATGACACCTGTTAGTAACTACAGACATTCTGAATATTCTAAAACTAGAACTGTGAATCACAGGTCTAAGGAGTAGCAAAAAGCAGGCATAACTTTCCTGAAGCTTGAATACTCTATGAGTGTCACGTCTTGTCTTGCTGATTTTTGTCATTGCCATCCATCTGGATCATGAAGGGAATTAAATGAAATGAAATGGAAGACAAACTTATGAAAACAGGACTAGAAGAGACTTTGGATCACACTTTAGCCAATAAATTTTACAGATTAGGCAACTGAGGCCTGGATAAATTAAGTATAGTTAGGACACATAAGAAACTGTAAGATAAGTTGAGCAAAGACAAGAAGCACTAAAAAGAGCTGTAAGCCCTAAATGTAATTATTATTTATTTGGAGTAAAGAACAATCATAAAAATCTTAAGAGGTATATCATAAATTGTTAAATGCAGGATTTACTAGATTGATTAAAGTTCCTTAAAAGCCAGATGATGGGCTAAACCAGGAAATAAAGAGGGAAAACTACAGTGACATTAACTAAAAACAGCACCAACAAGCATAAATCAGAACAGATTTCATGCATACAAAGGAATTATGATTTAGAAATAGATCTCAAACATACATGAATAATAAAAGTCCATATTACATTTTTTAAAAGATTTTATTTATTTATTTAACAGAGAGAAACAGCTAGAAAGGGGACACAAGCAGGGGGAGTGAGAGAGAGAGGAGCAGGCTTCCCACCAAGCCGCAAGCCTGATGTAGGGCTGGATCCTGGGACTCTGGGATCGTGACCTGAGCCGAAGGCTGATGCTTAATGACTGAGCCACCCAGGTGCCCCTACACTTTCATTTTGAAAAATTTTACTAGATTTTTTTAACTTAAAAGAGTTCAAAGGCATACAAAAAAATAAATCTCTGTCCTTTACCAGACAACCAATCCACCTGCCCCTCCAGAACAAAATATTGTTAGTAGTTTCTTACATATTTCTCCATAAATGTACTATGTCTATAAAAATAAAAATACAGATCATCTGCATCTTAAGTATGTATTTCTGAAAACCTGGTATCATTCAATACCTATTTTCTCAAAGAACTGTTAACTATAATGAGTATTGGGGCACCTGGGTGGCTCAGAGGGTTAGGCCTCTGCCTTCAGCTCGGGTCATGATCTCAGGGTCCTGGGATCGAGCCCCATGTCAGACTCTCTGCTCAGCAGGGAGCCTGCTTCCAGCCTCTTTCTCTGCCTGCCTCTCTGCCTATTTGTGATCTCTCTCTCTGTCAAATAAATAAAATTTTAAAAAAATCTTTAACTATAATCACTTATTTTTTTTAACCAGCTCAAGAGACAAGGCATTAAAAACAATTTATAGGGCGCCTGGGTGGCTCAGTTGGTTGGGCGACTGCCTTCGGCTCGGTCGTGATCCCGGAGACCCGGGATCGAGTCCCACGTCGGGCTCCCTGCTCGGCGGGAAGCCTGGTTCTCCCTCTCTCACTCCCCCTGCTTGTGTTCCCTCTCTGGCTGTGTTTCTCTCTGTCAAATAAATAAAATCTTTAAAAAAAAAAAAAATTTATAATTCACTAGTCCAACTAACTTGAAAAATTATGCATTCTTAACTAATTCTTTTTAGTTTGGGGAAACTCACAATATTTTATTTATATGGAAATGCAAAGGACATAGAATAGCCAATAGTCTAGAAGAACAAAGTTGGCAGAGTCACATTGCCTAATCTTTGAGACTTATAGTATAACTATAGCCATTAAGACAATATTGTACATATAGTGTGGCATGGGCATAAGGATGGGTGAATAGATTAATGCAACAGAACACACCATTCTTGATAATTTTCTCACACTAATAATTTGACTGAGCCAACAATTCACTAAAATTACTAAATTTTTTTTCATATTTATCCATGTCAGCCTTAGCCTCATTTTGCTCAGATGATGATCTGGAGCATATATAGGACTTCACATTTATCACTACTACATTTTATCTTATTAGTTGCTGCTCTTCTTTTTAGCTAAGATCTTTCTGGATTTTTACTCTATAATGTATTCTAAAATATTTTCTATCTCTTCATGCTTCTTACTGCCTGTGAATCTGGCAATCATGTTATTTAGCACACTTTTGGTTATAATTAGTAAAGATCCAATTGAAACTGACTAAGCCAAAGAGAAAATGTATTGGCTTACATGATCAAAAAGTCCAGGGTAGATTCAGATAAAACAGAATCCAGGTAATCAAATACCACCTGGGAACTCATCCTCTCTCAGCATCATTTTTCTCTTTATTGACTTCAGCATTTGTCCCAGTGTTTCAGCAAAATCCTTAAGCCTGTCTCTCATTGGCCTGAAGTGAATCATATGTCCATCTCAGAACCAATCAGTGCAGTCAGGCAATGTAGTTCTCTGATTGTCCTCATCTGAAGATCACATTCACTCCGAAAGCCATGGATGAAGTAAGCTTTCCTTCAATCCCATGGACTGGGGAGTGAAAGGGGGGAAAAGTGATTTCCCAGGGAAAACAAGGCACTATAATGAGGTTGTAAGGGGATGGACACCATAGAAAGGAAAAATAAGATACTTACCATTACACGACTCATCTAGATTGCTGGAAAAGAAAAAATGCTGGACATGGTCAAATGAAAGGATAAATAAAAGGCTTACAGACATAAAGATATTGTCTCCAAAAATCATCTATTTTTATATTTTACTTTAAAGTATGGTGCCAGGAGAATTAAGTGGGCTTTGTTAGGTCGAAAGGAAGTGGAATTATCACTTCCATATGTTCAATACTGGTTAAGAGTTAATTGCCCTATTCTATTTATATTGGAGCCCAAAACTGGAAAAGGCCTATGTCTTAGACAGCCAGGATGCTTCTATAACAAAATGCCATAAGCTGATCTGCAGCTTAAACAGCAGATACTTCTTTCTCACAGTTCTGGAAACTGCGAAGTCCAAGATCAAGATTCCAGCAGAGTTGATTCTTGATGAGTGCTCTCTTCCTGGCTTGTAGGCAGCTGCCTGAGAAGGGTGCCCACATGGCCTTTCCTTACTGTGTACTCACAGAGAGAGAGAGATAGCTCTCATGTCTTTCCCTCTTTTAATAAGGGTGCTAATTCCATCATGGGAGTACCACACTATAACCTCATCTAAACCTAAATATTTCCCAAAAGCCCCACCTCCAAATATTATCACATTGGTGGGGGTAGTGCTTCAACATAAGAATCTTGACAGGTCACAAACATCAGTCTCCAACAATCCACGAAAGAGCTGTAACCAAGTTCAAAAGTCAGTGGCATGGCCAAAGAAGTTTATCTAGCCATTATTCACACAACAAAAATAAACAGAACCAAGGTAGCCAGTCCAATCTTGCACCCAGAAATAGCATTCCTCTCAGGGAAGCTTAATCTGTAAGTACACAGAAGAATATTCTCTGTACTGCCTCCAGTGTTTCTCACTTGGACCAGGAACTAGTACTAAAGTCAACAAATTAGGAAAAGGCCTCCAAATGTTCTACTAAACTCTAATGTCCCACAGGCAGGAAGTCAAAGCACAAGAGATTACACTTAATGCAAGCAAACTGGTCAATTAATTGAAGAATATGACACCAAAACCACCTTTTAAAATCTACAAGAATACCAGATAATTATGTGATTGAGGGAAACTGGAAATGCAAGATACAAAATGGGTGATGCCAACAAAGAAAAGAAAATTATAGGTTATTATACCAATTAGAGCTTTTAAAATATGTTTTAGCTTAGATATTTAGCTATTGCAGGGCTGTCATTTTCATTTGCCAGAACTACTGAGAGAAAACAAGGTACAAGAGGAGTTTCCTCCAATGTCTAGTTTTTGAAATATAAAAAGAGATTTTAAAAGTATAAAAAATAATAAGGAAATTAATAAACCTACGCTGAAACATGCTACAACTCCAGTCCAATCACTATATGCCCATCTTGGTTTTGCTTCAGAGACAATGTCACCATCCGAGAGTTTACACTTCCACGTCTAGCGCCTACTGTGATGACAGAAACAGGAGATATCACTATCTTTGGTGTCCCAGGATAAAGTTATACCCTTACCCCTGGCAACAGGCGTTTGATTTCTAAGTCTCAGTCTAACACTAGATCAGCAGATAAATCACTTAATCCCTATGAAACTAAACTACGATTTAGCCAAACTGATAGAGAGGAAAAGGGAAGCAATAATGCCTGACCATAGATAGTGCATCATTTTGAAGAAGTGGCCTAGCCCGATATGCTCATTTATTACACGAACCTCAGCTAGTCCTGCACAACTTCTAATGTGGTCTGCTCTTACTGGTTTGGGGTGTTTAAGTAGGGGTGAAGAGGTTACCTTGAATAATCATAATCCAAAACTGATTAGTCCACCAATTGAAAAAATATGTCAACCACTTAAACAGGGATATTCACTCACTATATAAAAATCACAAGTTTCCATGAAAAAGAATGAATTGACTGGTAATATTGAATAATTCAAAATGTAAGATATGTATAGATAAGATTTATTAACAGTAATATAATATTTTATTTTTATAATGTTTTGAAAAATCAGTAATGAAATAATTTTTATATATTTTGACATTAATTTTATTGTAGTATACTTAATATACGATATGCATTACAGTGTACTCTTTTCTTTCCTTGATCTTTCATGTTTCTGCAGTTCAATTTTTAAGACCTTATCTTCTAGAATAACAGTTTTAGATTTACAGAAAAATTGTGAAGAACAGTTCCCCTATGTCATACACCCAGTTTCCCCTATTATTAACACTTTTACATGGTTTCTTTTAGTTTGAACTACTTTTATTTCCATTTGATTCTTATTTTTAATCAACATACTAATATATTTGATAATATGATCAAATAGTACTAAAAAGCTGATAATCAGCTTCATCAGATCTAGCTGTATTCTTCCCCATGAATAACCACTTTTATCCTTTTAACTATTTCTAGTTATTTAACTTCTGTGTTTCTAAATAATATATTTATACATAAATTCCTTAAATTTTCAATATCAGAAATTTTGATATTTTTTTCCAAATGCTCCATCATATCGATCACAGACCCATCAAAATCAACTGCCAAGCACTCTATGTTAATCAAATAATCCATCTGTTTCATCTCTTCCCCTCTATTTCCATTATGGAACTTATATCCCCCTGCTACAGTCTGTGGTTGGTAGCTCCCTAGGCTCAATGCAAAGCTGAAACTTCCTTCATCAATCACCTAAGTTGGATACCCTGTTTCTTGGGCCTTGGGACTTCTTGGTGTCTCTTGGGTTGCAGCCTCAATTTGTTGGAATAGATCTTCCAGTCACTTCCTAAGAAAAGACTCCAAGGAGGTAATTCTTTAAAACTTTATCAAAACTTTCTCTGTTCTACCCTCACAACTGATTGATTGACTGAATACAGAATTCTAGGTTGAAAAGCAGTTTTTCTCAGAATTTTAGTGGTATTACTTTGTTGTCTTCTAAGTTCCAAAATTTCTGCTGAGATATATTATGCCATTCTATTAACTATATGTGATGTGGTCTCCCAACATTTCCTCTTTAATCCTACAGTGCTGAAATTTTATCAAGGCTTGCTTTACAAGTGTCCTTTTTCATTTGCTATGCTAGGTACTCAGTGGGCCCATTCAAACTGGAGACTCATGTTCTAGGATCTTAGTCTTTGCTTCCTATCTGCTAAAATGGTGTTAAATTTCTCATTTACTCATAACTCCATTCCCACATTTTACCAGAAATCCTTTGAAGTAATATTTTAAATGTATAGTCAGCTCAATTATTAATTTTAATGGCATGTATACTGACTTTGGAACATGGTCTAAAACTTTGGAATGTATAGCATTTCAGGTCAAATAATAAAACTACTTAAAGAAAACCCAATTGTCTGAGTTGAAGTTATTCAGCTTTCTCCTTCACATATAATTACCAAGATAGGACTGAATAAATAATGAAACATTTATATAATAGAATATCATGTGATTATTATTGTTGTTCTAAACCATTTGAGAATAAGTGGGAGACGTTATGTCCTTTACCACTAAATATGTCAGTGTGTATTTCCTAGGAACAAGTCTCACATAATGCTTCTAATTTTATGAGCAGCAGATTGGAAGAACAAGATATGCTCTTGCTAAATTTAAGCATATATATTTGGTATATAATCTATCTACACTGGACATAGTCTAAAAAGGTCTATACAATACAGCAGGGCTTTTTGGTAATCTTTCATCCTATGATGCAGACTCCATAAAGCTCTAGAGCATGGCAACATGGCCAACATTCAGAACATTTTCTGAAACCAAAACTAACTTACATTTTTTAACTCATTTTGATATGCAAAGAATTCTAATGTGCTATATTTAAATGTTGGTTTGCTCTGTATTTGTGCCACCCCTTCTTCTTACTCTATTTTAAAAGCTGGAGCTGTCCTAATTTGTGAGTATGAAAAAGAAAAAAAAAAAAAAGACTACTGTATTTGGACTTGCTATTTAAAACACCTCAATGTAATTCTCTCCTTCATGTGTGTTTTGTAATTTTCCCCTATCAGAAAGCTTATCAGGGTCAAGATCTGAGAATTAAAAGGAAAGGAAATGTGGTTTACTGGAAGCTTATAACTGTGGTCACTTACAAACTCTTTTCTAGTCTTTAAGTAATAATTTGAAATAAATTCCATCCAAAATTTTTTTAGCTCTAAGTAACCAAACACGATCAACACACCCAAATTATCTAAGAGGAACTACCTTTTATATAAACTTTCTCAAGTAAAATGCCTGTGATTTTTTATTGTGAAATAGTTTGTGCAAGTAATCACAATGAGAATATTTATAAATATTTGATAAGATTTGACAGTTAATTTTAAGAACTGACACTGAATGTCAATTCGGTAAAAAGTATCTTATTACTGTAAGTAAGATTGAATTAACTAGATCTCTAAAATATTTAAGGTATCACAGACAAATACATACTGCAACATGATTGGCAGCAGCTTTGGGTTTTTGTGGCAAATGAAGGCCAGTGCTCCCTGCACTTAAAAGTGTTTAGTAACACCTTACCAAATGTAGAGGACATCTGTTGTTTGTGTCTTCTTGGCATCCACTAGGGACTTGTTCTTCTTTCACCCCATGTGGCTCTGGAGAATTTGTCAATCAGAGGGCCTTACTCTGACCTACCTTCATGAGCTGGGACAGCTCCTTGTCTAGTCAATCTTTATACTTTCTGCTGTTCACAGATTGGTACATGGAGTGAACATATAACCGAAGAAGAACCAATCAGGTCCCCTGATGAGAGGCAGTATATGGACCCCAAAGAGTCTTTCTTCCTCTGACCTTGACTTATAAAAGACCAGAGGAGTCTGGAGGTGCCAGTGTCAGTGGCCATCACTGACTACCACACGCAGAGAATCTGCTAGAGAATGATGTCAATATCCTGAGGAATACTGAATTGAATGACAGAAGTCGAGAAAGCCTAGATATCTGTTGAGTCCCTGAATTCAGTTGTGCTAAGGCAACTTCCACATTGAAACTTTATAGTCAAAAGAGCTAATAAATTCTTTTTTCTTGAGACAGTTTGAGTTGAATTTATGTCTGTTGCAAACAACCAAGCATCCTGACTGATAGACAAAGGCAAGGCCTTTCAAAACAAAATGCATAGTTAAGACATATCTAAGTACACTGGAAGTATGGTTGCCCCTAGTACATCTGTCAAGTAAAGATTATAAAGTTATATGAATGGAGTGGAAGATTATTTTTTAATAACTTTGCAAACATTTCCACTACTCACATACAAACAGCCACGGACTATCTATGGTCAAAAAGAGAAAAATTCATGTATGTGGAGGTAAACAGGAGAGAACAGGATGATAAACTCAAGCCAAAGGAGCACAGACACCCCCAATCTGAAAATCTTTTCAAAAGTCAGAGGTTTCATGTCTGCACATTATACAAAAGACAATTAGATAATTTTAATTCAAGTCTGAAGGTACTGTAGTTATAAAAGGAAGTTCAGAAAACATACTGAAGAATGTAACTCAGAAGCTGAAAGGCAAGTCTTGAAAACAGGGACATGAAGTTGATTTATATCACATTCATGTTCTTGTACTACATTAAAATAAATGCTTAACAAAATGTCTCATACTACAGGTTTGCTCCTTAGGAAAATATGAAATATAAGAAATATCCATTATAATCTTCAATACAATAAAGAGAATTATATATCCAATATCTGTGAAGTTCTTTATGTAGTCCTAAGTGTTATATACCTTTCTTTTTACTTCTTTGAGGGAATAAGTACCTCCCCCCGCCCCCACCAATGTGAAGAAAGCTCATTGTCTGAAGGTAGGCAGCAGTTACATAGACTGGAACTCCTCTGCCACAGGTCTAACATGTGAATCCTCTCCTACAGAGCACATTCTGTATGCTGATGTTTGGCATCTTTTTCCTTCTTATTTTATCTCCCCCAGTTTACTCACAGATCAGAAAAGACATGCATTTCTACAGGGAAATCACAGAAGTAACATAAAATGTGCAGCATTATCTTCTAATGATTTGTTTTCTCATTTCTCTCTATAAAAGAACCTGGCATCTTCTTCTTACCTTTTCTTAATAGTGCCTCACAGTTACTGGCACAAAGCAGTACTCAATAAATGTTAACTAAATGAACAAATAGAACATTCCAAGGTAAAGAGCTTGAAAATGAACTACTACTTTAAATTGGGGGCAAACTGAAGGTCTCAGAAGTTAAATGATGATCCAACAACACAAGGCCATTAGTGTTAGTCCCATACTAACTCTCTTAATTCCTAATCTAATGTTCATCCACTAAACCAGAAATTTTGAACTTTTTTAAAAATAATGTCTATATGGGGCGCCTGGGTGGCTCAGTTGGTGAAGTGACTGCCTTCAGTTCAGGTCATGATCCCAGAGACCCAGGATCGAGTCCCACATCGGGCTCCCCGCTCAGCGGGAAGCCTGCTTCTCCCTCTCTCACTCCCCCTGCTTGTGTTCCCTCTCTGGCTGTGTTTCTCTCTGTCAAATAAATAAAACCTTTAAAAAAAAAAATGTCCATATGGAGACATGTTCTCAACGCACAACCTGATATGTGTTGGATTCTAAGATATCACTCACTACTGCCCCCACTCTAAGACTATCAAGTGCTTTAAAAATAATAATAATAGGGGCGCCTGGGTGGCTCAGTTGGTTAAGCGACTGCCTTCGGCTCAGGTCATGATCCCGGAGATCCAGGATCGAGCCCCACATCGGGCTTCCTGCTCGGCGGGAAGCCTGCTTCTCCCTCTCTCACTCCCCTTGCTTGTGTTCCCTCTCTCACTGTGTTTCTCTCTGTCAAATAAATAAATAAAATCTTTAAAAAAA
>PITA01013015.1:0-59350 GCA_004023965.1 Spilogale gracilis
GTGTATTTTCTTTAATAAATAATTAAAAAGTGTTTTTATTATTCCTAGGGATTGATGTAAAAGGGACAGCTAAAACCAATATAATCCATTTCCTTACAGAGCCTTTACTCTAGTAAGGGAAGCAGACAAGCACACAGATGATCCCCGCCCATGCACAGGCTATGTGGTACAGGCTTGGGCAGGTATATCAGAAAAATGTGCAGACACTGAAGGCCAGACTACCTGGGTTCAAATCTTGGCTCAGCCACTTGCAAGTGTCTGATCTTGAGCAAATTTCATAAGCTTCCTAAGCCCCAGTTTTCTCACCTGTAACTAAATCCCCCAGTCACAAGGCTATTTTGAGGGATTAACAAGTTAATGTCCATAATGTGTTAGCATAGTTCTGGACACATAAGGATCTCCAAGGAACAGTAAGCGTCCATCTACAAGAGGAAAAGCAGTTGGGCAGAGGGCCTAAAAGACAGTAGTTCATCACAATAGGATGGAGTACTGTGGAGTATTAACAATCTGGAAGCTGTTCAACTTTGGCTGTGCGCAGTAACCTCACAAATCCACTTAACTCCATGGAGACCAACTAGTGACAACAATCAAAAGAGGAGGAAAAAAACTAAAGGGAAAATGAAGCAACGACTTAAAAAGAGGCAGTGACATTACCGCCACCTGCCCTCTTCCCTTCTCCTGAGGCATCAGCAGCTGCTCCAAGAAGAACACTATCTGTGTCACACACAGCAATTACTTGGTTGATTTTCTGCAGGGAGTTGCTATTTTTCTGTTGACAAGGCACGTTGAATTGATCATTTGGCATTACATCATATTCAATTTACTGTCTCATAACACTTTATTTGTTTTATATAAGGAGTTGTGTGCCAGAGGGCTCTGATGTTGAAAATGCATCATTTCAGTCACTCACCTCCACTGCTAATGGTTTTGCTGCCAGCTTTTTAAACTTGAATTAATTTGGCAACGTAGCACTCAAGTAGAAAAAAGCAGAAAATCTACTTTTGAGCATAGGTAAAGCCAGCTGGAGGCTGAGGTATAAGGAAGAAAATTTGTTTTGTTGGAGGTTGTGATGCCATAGTTTTACCATTTGTGATAGCAACTTTATTTTAAATAAACTTTTGTTTTAAAATAGATTTATAGAAAAGTTGTGAAGTTAGTTCTGAGGATTTCCACAGATCTAACACTCAGTTTCTCCTATTGTTAACATACTACTTATGGTACATGTGAGGCAACCCAAAAAAGCAAATTTAATGCATTATTATTAACTAAATTCCATACATTATTCAAATTTACTAGGTTTTCACCTGATGTCCTCTTCTGTTCCAGACTCTCATTCAGAATCCCACATTCCATTCAGTCATAATGTTTCCTTAGGTTCCTTGTGACTCTGACAGTTTCTCAGAGTTGCCTTGCTTTTAATGACCTTAGTGGTTTTGAGGAATACTGGTCAGGAGCTTTGCAAATTGTCCCTAATTTTTTTTCATAATATTTTTCCTCATGATTAAATTGAGATCAGAGGGGTTGGGGGAAAAGACCACAGAAAGCAAGCTCTATTTTCATCATTTCAAAGGTGTCCACTATCAACAAGTCTCACTGTTGTTGATGTCAGCCCACATTGCCTGGCTGAGGTAGTGTCTATCAGGTTTCTCTACTGTAACGTTACTCTTTTCTTCCCTCTTTCCATGCTGTGCTTTTTGGAAAAAAGTCACTTAGGACTTCGGGTGAACGTGCCACCTCCTTGTTGGTAGAGAATCTACATAAATTATATGGAGTTCTTCTGCACTTGAAATTTGTCTCTTCTCCCCCATTCTTTTATTTATTTAATCATTTATCAGTATACATCCACAGATATTTACTTTATACTTTGGGTTATAATCCAATACTACTGCTCAAATTTCTCCAGCTTTGGCCACGAGAACTCTTCCTGTTGTCCCCTGTGTCCTTTTTACATACAGTGTCATGGTGGGTAATTTGTTGTTTGTTTGTTTCAATACTTTTTACTTTCTGGTCACACAAGATACTCCAGTCTAATCTTGCCCTAGTCCTGGAGTCAGCCATTTCTCCACAAAGTCCCGGTTCCTTTTATCACAGAATGTATGAAAAACTGAGATCTGAGTATTAGGTGTGCTCCTTGCTATTGGACTGTCATCGCTTCTGATACCAGCTTATTCTACCACTGGTTCTTTGTCATAATTCCCTAGGATCTTTGGGGACTCAGTACCCCAGGCCCAGCCCTGTAGTAGCTCATCCATGATAAGCCTGCAACATCAGCTTGTCAGAGGACAGCTGGGCTCCAGAATCCTCTCCCTCAATCCAAAGTTACCCACTTTTGCTCTATTCCTTCTCTGCTCTTGCAGTCAGCTTCCAAAGATAGCTATTTGAACTCTGCACAGTCTTCCTAGTGGTTTTCAATAAATATTTGTTACACTGAATTGAATCTGATAATCTAATTCCCATTAAGTTGTCAAAAACTGATAATGGATTAAAGTGTCACTACTCACACGAGATAATTGAATTTTTAATAGAGAATTTCTGGAGACACAGCTATTCCCCAAGGAAATGACACCAAAATGTAGCAGATACTTGAGAAGATGTATGCAAGCAGGTAAACCTCAATTTACTGGGTGCCGGCCAGCATTTTGAAAAACTAAAAGAAAACAGAAAATATCATGTATCACACATAATTAGAATAAATACTGTTTTATGAAGCTTTTGGAATGTGTGTATGTATATGAGTCACAATGTCCACTGCATCACAGTAGATAAATGACTATGTTTTGCTACCATTTTATAAAAAAATCTACAGGAGATTAGAAATCTTATGGATTTCTACGCCAAATCCTAATTTGGCAAGACAAATAATTTTGGCTCCACTTTTTTCTTTTCATTCCTTTAGAAATATTTCACAATCCTTGACTGGTAAGTTTGGCCATGCTGTGGTCTGTTAGATGGATATAAAAAGATATGATCCATATGTAATAGGAGATCATATTCAAAGGATTTTTTGCTTTCTGGCTTCTTATCTTTATTAAGATTTATTTCTCATCCATATAGATAGTCAGATAAGAAACAAGGTAATATAGTATAGTGATTAAGCATGCAGGCTCTGGTTTCTTCATGACACAAGCTCTGCTATTTCTTCTTTTTTTCCTTAAAGATTTTATTTATATATTTGACAGAGAGAGACACAGCACGAGAGGGAACACAAGCAGGGGGAGCGCGAGACAGAGAAGCAGGCTTCCTGTAGAGCAGGGAGCCCGATGTGGGGCTCAATCTTAGGACCCTGGGATCACGACCTAAGCTGAAGGCACATGCTTAACAACTGAGCCACACAGGCACCCGACTCTGCCAATTCTTAACTGTACTTCTTGAGACCAGTAACCTCAGTTGCCTTATATATGAAATGGGGCTAATGGTGGTATTTACTTCATTGGCTTAATGTGACAGGAAATTATTATGTTGTGCATTCAATAAACACTGTAAGTCAGTGTTTTGCAAACTGTAGATTCTAACTCCTAAGGGATCGTGAAACCAAGGTAATGGGCTGCCTAGGACATTAAATAATAAAACAGACCTACAACCTGACACAGTACATGCAGGTAGTTAGAATAAATTTGATTCTCAAAGATTCTTGCTTGCTTTCTCTGTGTATGCGTGTGTAGGGGGCACGCACCCATGGACACCTTTATGTTTGTGTTTATTGTATGTTTATTGTATGTCATTATATGGATGCTGGGTCATTATGTGAAACACATTTCTTACTGATGGTCATAATCAGAAATATTTGAAGTGTCAGACAGATCTCTCCTCTTCCAAAACTGAATCAAACATCTCCCCCTCCTTCAACTCTAAGCTCAGTTGCTCATCTTTCAGATAATGTTTCTTTACTTCCCTGTCTGGTTTAAATCTTTTATCACATCATGAAACTCTGAATTCTATCATTTATCAGAGGTGTAATTTTACATTTGTTTGTGTGATTGTATAATTAGTAACGGATCTCTCTTTTATGCTGACAGTCATGATCGGTCATTTTTTGCTCACACCCATATTCCATGAACCTAAAACAATATCTGACACATGGCAGATGCTCAATAATTATGAAATGAGTAAATGAACGAATGTACCCTCCATTCCTCTAACACCCTCCATGTACAAAGCCATTAAGCCCTATGAATTCTTTCTACTTAATATCTCTCAGATTCATTCACTTCACTACAACATTTAGGGAACTTAAGTCTTTTTGTCTGAATTTCAGCAATATCCTTTTACCTAGTTCCCTTATCTATGCCCTGCTGCTTTTTCTCCCACTCCAATCCAATTAATTTTCTCTCTAAGTGCTTTTTGACTAAAATAAAAATATAATCATACCATCTCTCAGCTTAGTATCTTTCAATGGCATCTAACTGCCCTTAGGAAGAAGTTCAAGCTTCTTATCACGTAGGGGGTACAGACATTCACAATCACAGATGCCACTGTGCAAAGTTTTAACTTTACTTTCTTATGACATAGTTTGATTTCCGGATTCCAAACTATATATGCCTGATTTTAGTCACTTTCCTGTAAACTCAGTCCAACTTAGTGATTTCTCATTTAGTACCTATATTTTAGTCACATAAAGGATTATAACCCTCTTATTTTTATTTTTTGCACTACTTCTCCTAGGAGTTGAGTCTAATCTTTGGGAGATTAAGTGAGGATGGTAGAGGTGACTTACATAATTATCACTCCATGTTTAAAGGAGAGGGCTTTTCCTTCTTGGTCTCAGTCTGTTTTAGATCTAATTCTGGATGTGTTCTTTTATTCTCAGCTGGACACAAACAACTCCATCAAAGACATTTGACTATCAGAGTCCCACAGTTTTGTTTGTTTATTTGTTCTTTAAGATTATTTGTTTTATTTATTTGACAGACAGAGAGAGAGAGAGAGCACAAGTAGGCAGAGTAGATGGCAGAGGGAGAGGGAGAAGAAGACTCCCCACTGAGCAGAGACTACCCCCTACCTCTGCGGAACTAGTGGGACTCAACGTCAGAACCCTGGGATCACAACCCAAGCCGAAGGCAGACATTTAACTGACTGAGCCACCCAGGCACTCCAGAGTCACAGTTTTGAGGAAGCACTGCTTTCCCTTCTTTCGAAGTCCCCAAATTTCAAGGTCAGAGTCTATTCTGTAAGAGCCCCTTGCATTTCTCTGTACTTGCTAAACCCTCTAGAATATGACCCAACTGTAATTTCTCTCCAAAACTTACAGACATTTTTGTGTCAGGTGTGAAAGAAAAATTTGAGCTACGCCTACTTGCATCCTTTATTTCACCTTTGAAATTTATAACTCATAAATTTGTCTTTGTTCATTTTATTCTTCCCTTTGAAAATGTCCTTCTGGGTTAATGGTAACTCAAAGCCTTCCATAGGAACCTGGGTGTTTGGAGTTGGAAATGACTTAATTTTATCATGCACAATTCTAAGCATTTTCCTGCATTACTTCATTTAATTTTTACAACAGACTTCTGAGGAAAGTAGACTTATTTTTCTTTTTTTTACCAATGAGGAAAGAAAAGTACAAGAAAGAAGCAGCCTGTTTAAGGTGCACAGTATGTGCACAGTATATGGTGAGCCAAAATCTAACCCAGGATGTCTTCATCTGGAGTCTTTGTTGTCAATCATTTCATTATTATTTTGCTATACTGCAAACACCTCATGCATCTCAAATCTTGCTACCAGATGCTCTAACTTCTGGGTGAAATGTTCTTTCCCCATTACCCTTCTTATCATTTGAAATTCAATTCACCACATTATCTCCTCTGAAAGAAAGTTTTCTCCTTTATCACCTATCAACCTCCCCACTCCAGTCTGATTTTGAATACTCCAGCGGATGGTTCCCACTAGACTATGAGCTTATTGAAACTAAGAAAAGAACCTTATATACTTGATATCTGTATTTTAATGCCTCATCTAGTGCCTGGCACACAAGAAGTGTTTAAAAGAATTTGTCAAATAAATTAATGATAAATAAGAAGTTTGAAAGCCAAAGGTACTCTGTAGTGTTAATGTAGAAACCACACTAACTTTAAGAAATGGGAAACATGGCAGGTTTAAATACTTGTTTAATAATAATATAAAATCTTACCTTTAGATCACAGACACATTTGGGTAAAAAAAGACCTTGAGTAAAAATTAGCTCCCTTGAGGTTAATGAGCTTCATTGTCCTTCAGTATCCGTCTTATTCCTTCTGCTTTGAAGAAAACATCTAAAATAGTATGTCTCAAAGGTTTCTATTATTCATGGATTTGAACTTACTGAAATATTAATAAAATAAATTTCTTTCTACAGCTTGTGAGGATTATCCATGCTCTTCCTAGGAATTAATCCTCAGAATCCCTAGTGGGCTGGTTTTAAGCAATAACTATGTAAAGAGTCATGTGGGCAGCAGCTAGTGGAATGTGAAAAACTAAACTGGCCATAGCACTGAAGCACAATTAGCTATAGCACATCCAGGAGAAGTAGAAGGACTTTCAAATTCCAAGACATCCGAAATCTTTTTTTTTTTTTTTTTTAAGATTTTATTTATTTGACAGAGAGAGAGAACACAAGCAAGGGGAGTGGGAGAAGGAGAAGCAGGCTTCCTGTGGAGCAGAAAGCCCGATGTGGGGCTCAATCTTGAGACCCTGGGATCACGACCTAAGATGAAGGCAGGCACTTAACAACTGAGCCACCCAGGTGCTCCAGACATCTGGAATCTTGATCAATTCCAAACCACTCTCCCCACCAGAAATATCAGTATTGGGTGAGAAAAGCAGATATGTGAGTTAAACTTACTACACAAGCACTCATATTCTCTGGCCAAATTGCTAGTTTCCAAGGTCACCCACAGAAAATACTCAAGCTTAAAAACTGCCAGAACTTGCTACTAGCCCATTCAAAAAAGACACGTTTGTTCTGCTCTCCATATTCCCTAGGACAAGTACCTATTTAAGGCCAGCAGTTGATTTATTAAGGAAAGATAAATCAGGAATTCAAATAAAATGTTTTTTCAATGTCAGAGGCACAAAGCTAATGACTTGAAAGTAATTCCTGGGGATTTGACCAAGAATCAACTGATTAGCATCTGACACCATCACTTTTGCATAAAGAAGGAAAATAAAACATGCCAAAAAGAATGGAAATTTTCCAGGAGTGAATAAAGGAACAGCATATTTGAGGAAATCTGCATAATATGCTGTAGATTTAAGTGCAATTATCAAATGTTGATATAATATTCAGCTTGCTAATTGCATTTCTGAATTTAGTGTATGAGATATTGAAGGCAGTTAACAACCACAAGAGTCGGGTATGGTGTCCAAGTGCACATAGGTAATGGCGGAGCAATTTAGGTATGATGAATCCAATCAAATTTTTTGGGCAGGCATCTATATTTCTAAGCAAATGCAAAAAATAATCACAGATTTGAAGACACCTTCCTCCTCTGTTTTTTTTTTTTATTGTAACAATCTCTTCTTATAAATCTTTTATTAACTTTTAAATTGTGTCTTCAAATATCATAATAACCAGTTTCTGAATAATCAACTATCTATCTATGTAGGGCATTTAGCAAAGCCTTCACTCTTTTCTAAATAAAATTTTTACTTGTTGTTATTCTTTGACTTTCAGTTCCTCATTTGTCTGGAGGATGGGGGGAAATAAAAGCTTCAGGAGACAATCTAGCTACACAATCCAGCCTCCTCAACATATCACTTAACTCCTGACTACACACATCATCAAATTATTCTCAAGTTTTTCAGGACAAAGACTATGGTCCTTCTTCCCTGTGTCTCCAAAGGCACAACACAAGCCAAGGGTACACTAGAAGCAGAAAATTAATACTCAATCAACTGACTTTACTCGTATTCCTCCCAGAACATGGCAAAATTGTGCCAGGGCCTCATATAATGATCCTTCTTTGCCTCTCTTTTTTTTTTTTTTTTTTGGTCCCAGGGATTCTTCAATTCTACCCAATCAATCTTTAAGCTAGTTAAGAGTCAACACTGTATATAATTATTTTTCCAATGATATTAACCAACTTCCAAATATTTAATAAGCCTGTTTTCAAGATACAGTACATAGCAAGAAGTAATGAGAATTGTTACATGTTATAATCTGGGTATTAATGACCATCTGGGAAAGCTGATAGCCCAAGGAAATATCCTATGGTGACTTTATGATTTCTATTATAGCTCATTTGTTTTATTTTAATTAGGTAAGAAAAGAAAAGAAATCTCTTCCCCACTGTGGCTGTCTGAAGGAATAATAGTGCCCTGGGCACCAGGTATGGCCATTTTTAATGAATTGGCAACAGAAATAGGATTACGTTTCTTGGACCTGATTAACCCTTAGGGAAGGAAGATCTTGAAAATACCATACAAATTGTCAGTGTCCAACCATCTAATTCATACACACACACACACACACACACACACACACGTGTATATATATGAACTTATATAACATTTGTTACATGCAAATATATAAATGAAACAACCTATGTCTGATTATAAAACACTTGCAAAGTATTTTTTATGTGTTTTAAGATTTTCTGAAGAATCATCTGCAGAATATAGTGGATATTTCCAGAACAAAATAATGTGCTTTCTGACATAATGTTGTGAGAGCTCTTTGATTATCATATCCAAAATACTGCCTTTCCAAAACAAAGTTGGCTTTTACAATGGTAAGTGGATTGCATGTGTCTAATACTGAATGGTTATAAAAATGTGCAGATTTTCAATGCTGTTATTTGGTTGGTTAATTTAAAATAAATGAATATTGAAATTCCACGTGTCTTCAGAAATTCTTATTATATATTATACATTATAATCAGAGATGGGACGTTTCAAAGCATGAAATACCAAGCAAATCCTTTGCACCATAAAATACTGCATATAAATTAGAAATAAATAAATTATTCACTAAAGGAAACAGAAATATTTTGCTTGCCTTTTGGGGCAGACAGAGGTTATGAGAAAGATAAAATAGGGCAAAGACAAGAAGAAATGAAGAAAGGCACTAAACAGTGTTGAGTGCAAACAATGGAAAACCTATAGAGATAATGAGAAGAAGGCACTAAATGTGGAAAAATGATAACAGAATATTATTCCACAAATATATAAATAATAATAAAATAGAGTCAACTACTTCAAAGGAAATCTCCTTAATTCATGAAAATGTGTGTTTAATTTTTTTCCAGAGCTACATAAATGAATACTTTATTGGCATTACCTTATTGATCTTTAATTACTTACTGTGCAGAATATAATTATTTCTATTTCACATTTGAAGAAACACGTTTATGGTCTATTCTGATGTAGAGCATTGCTGTTGTTCAATAAATAAGAATTGGGAATAAAGATGAGACAACCTGGGCTCTACTTACCAAAACATGGAGAGGATAAATTTGGTTGGCAAAATATAAAAGGAGATCCAATACGCTTTATGTAATTTTTTTGTACATGTGAACTGAAGTGATAGATGATAAAAATGAGAAATGTATCTCTGCCCTCATTTCTGAATATAAATAACTTTGTGACAATATATCAAGTTTTATATGTGTGAAATGGATGTCACATTTTTTTAATTAAAAAAAATCGGGGCGCCTGGGTGGCTCAGTTGGTTGAGCGACTGCCTTCGGCTCAGGTCATGATCCTGGAGTCCTGGGATTGAGTCCCACATTGGGCTCCCTGCTCTGGGGAGGCCTGCTTCTCCCTCTCTCACTCCCCCTGCTTGTGTTCCCTCTCTGGCTGTGTTTCTCTCTGTCAAATAAATAAAATCTTAAAAAAACAAAACAAAAAAAACCAAAAAACAAAACAAAACAAAACAAAACAAAACATCAGTTTTTGGAGCTTGGGTCACTCAGAGGGTTAAGCCTCAGCCTTCGGCTCAGGTCATGACCTCAGGGTCCTGGGATCAACCCCACATCTGGCTCTCTTCTCGGCGGGGAGCCTCCTTTCCCCTCTTTCTCCGTCTGTCTCTCTGCCTATTTGATATCTCTCTCTCTGTAAAAAAAATAAATAAAATCTTTAAAAAAAATCAGTTTTGTAAAACAATTGGTATACCACAAAGAAAATCAGCAGATACAACTAAGTACTATGTATAAGTGAGAAATTTAATACTTGTTAAGTGATGATTGAAGCTTGGGAAACCACGCGCATTTTATTTTTGTTCCCATTGATCAAAACATTTTTGAACAGTGTATTTAGAATATATTTTGACTAAGTGTCACATTCTTTCAGCTGTCCCTTGGAGCATTAAATGCATTCATATTAAATAATTATTATTTGGGGGAACAACCAAAAGTTACTTAATGTAAACTACAGAACCTTGCGATAGCAAATGTATTCTAGAAAGATTCAGAAAACTTGTTACATGTCACACTAAAAAGGGAAATTATAAAGTTACACCTCTAAAGTTCAGAATACATATAAGCACAGTTTTTCATTGACACATTGCTTGTAATTACAAAATACTGGAAACAATCTAAATGCTCATACATTGAAAAGTGGTTTAATTGAACAATAGACAATGTAAATGAAGATGTAAAATGAATGAAGAAGCTTTCTATGAAGTTATATGGAATAGTTCCAGGGTACACTGCTAAATGAAAAAAATCATAATACAAAAGAGACTATCATATATTCCCTATAATAAAAGACAGAAAAGAATATAAAAGTATATACAAAAATATATACATTTATCTGCTCATTTATGAAAAAAAATTAAAGAGCAACAGAGAAGATTGTCAGAAATGAATGAACTTGTTTACCCCCAAGGGATGAGTGAGAATGGCATGGAAAGAATAAGGAATGAGAGTACAGCAGAAGGAACTCTCTGAATATATCTTTGAGGTATGACATTTAAAACTGAGTTAATATTTCACATTCTCAAAAAATAAATTAAAATTTTAAATTAATAGGTCATGCGGGATAGTTAGAAACGCACTAGAAACCGTAAAAGCAAAAATAAAAAGACTTTTTCTCATTACAAATGAATTACATAAACACACTGAAGGAAACAAAGAAAAAAAAAAAAAAACTAACCAAACTGTGCAAGAGTATTTACATAATCTAAGCAAGTTAAAACTACACAACCATTGCACTCAAGGTAGTAAACTTGTTTTTCATAGATATAGGTTACCAATTCTAACACTATGTATAATCTAGAGCAAATAAGTGAATATATTATGGATAATGAGAGTGAGATTTCTTATTGTTATATAAAACTTATAAATAAGGAAAGGGGGAAGATCAGAATCAATTTTGAGGTGCTGAATTGGAATTGAAGATATTAGGATAACATAATTCATTTTTTAACACAGATTTTTTTTTTTTAAAGATTGTATTTATTTGACAGAGAGAAAGACAGCCAGAGAGGGAACACAAGCAGGGGGAGTGAGAGAGGGAGAAGCAGGCTTCCCGCCGAGCAGGGAGCCCAATGCAGGGCTCGATCTCAGGTCTCCAGGATCATGACCTGAGCCAAAGGCAGTCCTTAACCAACTGAGCCACCCAGGCGCCCCTTAACACAAATATTTGATGATAAATGAAACAGAAGTAAACTTGAGGGGGCTTTTAATATTCAAATTCAGGACAACTTCAGCAACATAACAGATAGTCTTATTAATGAATTATGTGACAGCTAATTTTATGTGTCAACCTGACTGGCCACAGGGTACACAGCTTATGCATTTTTTGGAGTGGGCATGTAAAAGTATTTCTGGATGAGATTAGAATCTAAATTAGTGGATTCAGTAAAGCAGGCCGACCTCTCTAACATAGGTGGGCATCAATCCATTAAGAGATCGAACAGAACAAAAGTTGGAGGAAGAAGCAAAGCCTTCCTGACTGACTCTTTGCTTCCTGACTGGCTGCTTGAACAAAACATCTCATCTCACCTTCTGCAGCCCGTAAGTAGAATTTATACCATTGGTTCTCCTGGTTCTCAGGCCTTCAGACTCGCTCTAGAACTTACAGGACCATCTTTCCTGGGTTTCTAGTTTGTAGATGCCAGACTGTGGAACTTCTCAGACTCCATAATCACATGAAGCAAAGATAGATCCACATATCTGTCTATCTGTCTATCCATCTATCTATCTATCCAACTAATTCAGTTTATCCATAGAACCCTAACTAATATAGATTATAAGATTATAACTTATAGTCTGACTGATTGATTGAATAAAATTTATAACCAAATAAATATCCACGAGTCAAGACAGATAGACAAATAAATGTGAAAAGAGAAAGCTCTACAAAGATACTTATAAAGAGAAAAATACTCAATTTCTAGTGGAGGAACCTGGCAGATACTACCTTAACTAGATGGATCATAGCTCATATTTCCAGCAGCAAGAAATATCTATATCATATACCTTTTGATATGATGAACTGAGAAAGGACATCATTTCTGTGCTATTCCTGCCAAAAATTACTAAATGGAATTTAATCATATGAAAATATTAAGCCCAATTTGAGGAACTGACCATTACTTATGAAAGATAAAGAAAAACCTGAAGAACAGTTTCCAGATTAAAGGAGACTAAAGTGATATAACAACTCTATGAAATTGGATCAGAATCTGGTCAAGAAAACAAGGGCATTAATGGGACAATGAATAATATGTAAATAATGTCTATAGATTGACTACTGGTGTTGTATCAGGAATTTCTGGGTTTGGTAACAGGCCATGGTAATGTAAGATGCTGACATTTGGGCAAGTTGCATGAAGTTTACAAGGATATTGTTAGTACTAACTTTGTGACATTCCAAGCCTGAAATTATTCCAAAATTAATTATTAAGTACTAATATTAAAATACACACACACACACACACACACACACACACACACACACACACACTGGGACAACTAATTGTAAGACATAAAGACAGACTAACAGTTTTCAATTCCAGATCTCAGAGCATAATCAAGTGATACCGAGGAAGCACAAAAGCAGCAGTCTAAGCAACTTGAGGTCCAACAATCACAGAAGGAAAAATTCTGAGCACATCACGTTTGAATGTAAGAAGTTTCAAACAGCAGACACTGTAGCTTTACATTTTAAAAGACCATTTTCTCAACTCAGGATTGGATACAAGTGTGTGCCATATTTGTTTTTGTCTCAAGACACTTATATAATTTGAAATCACTTAAAAGCAAAGGATAATGATATGTCAGTGCCAAAACTATCCACACTACATAATGTAATAGCCTGCACTGTGACAGAAGACCTTAGAATGTTTTTCTTATAACATAACAAGTTGTAAATATTTAGCACACATACTCTTGTCCATTGCTGGCAATTATTGGGCAAGGCAGAATAAGATAATTTGGCCCCCAGAGCTGAAAATAGTCAGAGTCTGAAGCAAACATTCCAGATCTACATAAATGTCTGTGAAGCTAGGGGGGAAATAAGGGAACATATGAAGAACACATAAATGCTAGAGGTCTACATAGCTAACTTCAGAAGTACAAGACAAAATGAAACAAGTTAATACAGAGAAGCCAAAAGGCAATCAAGGTCCCCATCTGGGAGATTAGCAAGACAGGAATAAACAAGTAAATGTTCATCATGATCTAGATGGACAAGTTGCAAAGGGAATGAGTATACTCGTCAAGCCATATTCCTTTCAAGTACAGGTACATAATAATTACTCACTAAATATGTTATTGCTGTTATACTAACATTAGCTTTCTTTTTGTATCCTATTTCATATTTCTACTTTAGCAATGTTTTATGATGAACATTACATATAACTTCTTAAATGTAATTTATAAATAAATATGTTATATGGAATTTACCTAAAAATTTTGTACTGGTGGGATAGAAGGTTGCTACTCAACAAGTATAAATCTTCAGTTATACAAGATGAATAAGTCCTAGAGATCTAGTATACAACACTATGCCTGTACTTAGCAATACTGTATTGTGCACTTAAAAAATTGCCAAGAAAAAAATAAAAAATAAATTGCCAAGAGGGTAGATCTCTAGCATTCCCATCTAAAATAAATAAATAAATAAATAAATAAATAAATAAATAAATATTAAATAAAAGAATGTGATTTTTTTTTTAAAGATTTTTATTTATTTGATAGAGAGAAACACAGCCAGAGAGGGAACACAAGCAGGGGGAGTGAGAGAGGGAGAAGGCAGCCTAATGCAGGACTCGATCCTGGGTCTCCAGGATCATGACCTGAGCCGAAGGCAGTTGCTTAACCAACTGAGCCACCCAGGCACCCTAAGAATGTGATTTTTAAAATGTTGGTGATGTCAGAAATTGTGTTTCCTGCTCCATTCTTTTTGGTTTTTTTTAATGATTTTAGTTATTTAGTTGAGAGAGAAAGGGAAAGTATAAGCAGGGAGAGGAGTAGAGGGACAAGCAGACACCCCACCGAGCAGGGAGCCTAATGTAGGGCTTGACATAGGGCTTGACCTGGGGCTTGACCTGCGGTTTGACGTAGGGCTTGATCTCACAACCTAAGCCAAAGTCAGACGCTTAACAGACTGAGCTACCCATGAGCTCCACTTTTTCTATTCTTATTTGACATACTATATGTTTGTACTTGGGTATATGTAAATTAATTTTTTGTACTTGGGTATATGTAAATTATGTTTTGGCTACAAAAAGAGAAAACGTTTGGGCTAGAAATTCTCCAAATTAAATATGGGTCAAATCACATATATGGTTATCTTGCACATCAGTGACTGCCCAGAATTTGTCTGAACTAGCTGGCTTCTTGGATCTACATTTCTCTCTTACCTAGCCATACAAGGCTATGTACACTATTTAAGAATTAGAACAACAACAACAAAGCAACACCCATGAACTGATCTATGACCTCTGGCCTTTGGCCTACCATCATATTTCCTACTGGTTTAGAGCAGCACTGAGCCCACAGGTTACAATCTTGGCAAGAAAGTAGGTCACAGAATTAGTGCTAAATCTTGTTCCTTCATGAGGTGCAGTTGACCATAGAAATATTAATCAGAAAATATTTATCTTTCTGGTTGCTGAAGTCGCAGGAAATGTGCCCACACATAGCCCTCATGTAGGTGAAAATGCATTCCAAAGTGGCATCCTAGATAGCTATGTGTGAAGAATAGCTTATTCCTAAGATCGTTTAGGTTCAGCAACCTCTATGGCTGCAACATTAATCTCTTGCTATGGAGCCATTTCTGCTGAATAGAAATCCATGCAATACAAGAAGATACCCTTAAACCTCAATGAGATTTAGCATTCAAAAACTACGTCTTTCACCTTTGCTTTTGACCCACCTATTCATTGTAAATGGCTTACAAGATCATACTTGAACAGTTTCTTATAATTACCTGTTGAGAAATGTGCAACAGGGTGAGAGGTCCACTAAAGAATCAGAGGCAGACTTGAGGCAGGGCAGGGGAAATGCCCTGCCCTGTCAGTGAGAACAGTTAAAAAACATCCCTGGGGTGGGAGCCACAGAGCTTACAAAGGGAGGAAAGAAAACTCAAGGAGCTGCTCTATGGGCAGGCAGACAGTGCCAGGAGTATGCTGTCTCCACAAACCACTTATTCTGGTGAATGTCTTCCCTTGAAAAACATACTTTTCAAAAAAATAATTAGTCATGTTACTGGCTGAAAATATTTACTCTTTCTTCTGTCTTTATGCAGTTTTAAGCCAATAAGAATCCTTGGATACAACATTTTAATAGCTATCAAAAATGAAAAATGCAGACAGAAAACACAGCAAGTTGATGCTATGAAACTGAGATCTAGAGCAGATACCACTGACATAGCTGAGAAGGTCACATGAGTGCAAAGCCCTAGAGGATCCCCCTGCACCCTATCAGCTCTCCTTGTCCATATTTTGATAAACCCTTCAAAAAAGATTCTCACCCTTAAAGAGTCCTCGCTACTTTATCACGCCCCTTAACTTTCGTGTTTTATAGTCTTGGAAAGAATATTTAGAGCTCATGGATGCCCAAATAACCTTTCTTTGGTTTCTGGTTGAAACCACACTGATGAAACATCTTTCTGACCTCACTGCTGCACTAGCCTCACATTTTGCCTCCTGCAGCCACATCTCTCTTCCCCAGTGTGATGGTTAATTTTATGTGTCAACTTGACTGGGCCGCACAGTGCCCAGATATAAATGGATAAACTGCGTAAAGCAGATTGCTCTCCTTAATGTGGCTGGACTTCATACAATCGACTGAAGGCCTAAGTAGAATAAAAAGGTTGAGCTTCCTCTGAATAAGAAGGTATTCCACTTGCCTGACTATCTTGAGCTAGAATTCTTCCCCACTGCCTTTGGACTTTGAATAAAAACATCAGCTCTTCCTGAATCTCAAGCCTGTCAGACTATGGACTGAATCTACACCATTTGCTCTACTAGGTGTCCAGCTTGCCCACCAGAGACCTTGGGAGCTGTCAGCCTCCGTAATCACATGAGATAATTCCTTACATAAATATGTGTGTGTGTGTGTGTGTGTGTGTGTGTGTGTGTGTGTATACATAAATATATAGGATATACACATAAATGCATTATATATAACCTATATAGAGAGAAATATACATATGTATCCTATTGGTTCCACATACCCACCACATGTACTCAAACAAATACCTATTTTCTCTCAGAGATATAAAACACATTATATGATACAGAACAATTATTTCTTTTCTTTTCTCTTTTCTTTCTTTTCTCTTTGAATCATCCTGTTATAAAAAAAAATGACATTAACATTAACATCTTCTACCATTCTCAGTCCCAGATAATTTAAGTGTTTAAATTATCCTTTACTTCAAAGAAGGAAAATAAGGGAAAGAAATAAAGAAAGAGAAATAGTGGAAGGGAGGGAGGATGGAGGGAGGGAGAGAGGGAGGGAGGGAGGGAGGAAGGAAGGAAGGAAGGAAGGAAGGAAGGAAGGAAAAAGAAAGAAAGAAGAAAAAGAAGAAAGAGAAGAAAAGAAAGTTTAAGCATTCAAATAAATTGATTTCCACTGACCTACTTAGGACAGTCTAAATGATTCTTTCCAGTAACATGACTAAGAAAGAGTTAACAATAAGTAAATTAACGTTTTCAATAAATACAGCATATCTAATATATTTCTGAGTAGGGTCCTAAATTTCTAGGAACCCTGTTAAATACTGTGTGTCACACATTAACAAGATTTTAGTTATTCATATCTATGAAAATCAGGATCAGGAAAGACCTCACAGGATGACAAGACATAAAAGAAAAAGAAAGAGGGAAAGAGAAAGAAAGAGAAAAAGAGAAAGAGGAAGAGAAAGAGAAAGAGAAAAAGAAAGAGAGAAAGAGAAAGAGAAAGAGAAAGAAAGAGAAAGAGAAAGAGAGAAAGAGAAAGAGAAAGAGAAAGAGAAAGAGAAAGAGAAAGAGAGGGAGGGAAGGGGGTAGGAAGGAAGAGGGATGAAGAAAGATAAACTTGAAGTGATATTTAAAAGACCTTATCCATTTTGATGAGTGCACAATCACAAAGAATACAAATATTTTTCTTACTATACCCTCACACAATAGTTCTAACCACTACTTCTCCCCCTCCTCTAAGCAGACCTTCTGGACACAGTTCTTGTCTTTAACTTAGTCATCATGAGGCAGGCCACAGCTTTACCTATCTGCACACCACCCACTTCTCAAGGAAGGTGAAGAAAACTTTATAATAAATAAATACCGTAGTCTAATTAGAAATCCCAATTGCCTGGAATGCCTGGATGGTTCAGTTGGTTGGGCATCTGCCTTCAGCTCAAGTCATGAGCCCAGGTTCTGGGATGGAGTTCTGCATTGGGCTCTTTGCTCAATGGGGAGACTGCTTCTCCCTCTGCCAACCCCCCTGTTTGTTTTCTCTCTCTTTCTCTCTCTCTCTCTCTCTTTCAAATAAATAAATAAATCTTTAATAATAAACTGTTGCCATCAATAAGTGGTAATCTCAGATTCACTAGCAAATCTCAGTATTTCTCTAACCACTATCTGGCTGGGAGAAACTTTTAGTGTTGTGATTTCACTAAGAGTACAGCCCAAAACAGAAAATATTAAACAGTAGTTGAAAATGAAGAAAGGACATACCTTTCCACATGGTCCTATCTCATATTTTTATTATTTGTATTCATATTATAGACATGTCTCTCTCCCCTACTTATTACTAGACTTTTTAAAGCAGGCATGTGACTTAATTCTTCTTTATCACCAACCCATTGCATAACACACATATACAGAAAAATGTTATTTGAAAAAAAAATCATTTAATTTCAAATATTGAAGTTCAATTTGATTGATTTCCTGATATTCAAACTTATAAACTTTCTTTCAGGTTCCATCATTTTCTTTGCTCTTAGAAAGATCCCAGACAACTTTTGGCAGAAATGCATCAGCCTCCCTATCTTTATGATTCTTTATTTCACTTTCTTGGACTAGAAATGTAGTTTTGCCAGTTCCCACTGCCAGGGAGTCCAGATCTCCGACTAATGTGGTTTTTTTTCTCTACTGCATCTAGGAAGTCTATACTTCCTTCCAAACCGGACATTTTTTCCTAATATGACAGCATCCCTTCAGCCTTAAAAAAATATCTCATCCAGAATTTCACACACCATCATCTTTTCTTTTTTTTTAAGATTTTATTTATTTATTTGACAGAGAGAAACACAACAAGAGAGGGAACACAAGCAGGGGGAGTGACAAAGGGAGAAGCAGGCCTCCTGCCAAGCACGGCCAAAGGCAAATGCTTAATGACTAAGCCACCCAGTCGCCCCCACATACCATCATCTTGAAATAAATAATAGTCCATCATCTGACCAGACATATTTCCACTTAGACAACCCCAAAATATATAACTTTAGAGAGTAAGGAGTTAGGGAGGAAGCTTCAACTTAGATATATTATCTTATGCAGACTTTCTCATGGATTGAAAATATTTTGATTGTGCTTCTCTCAGCGTATCACTCATCATCTCCAAATGTAAGTGATCAAAGGGCGATAATTTATCTTCTGCTGCTAATCATTTTTTCCTATATTTTGAGTAACAAATACTCTTGCATAATGTTCATAGTAACATCAAAAAAAAGGTTGTAAAATACCTATGACACCTCTGTTAAGATATTTGTATTGTTAAGTACATATTCCGTGTCCAGAATATCCACTATCTTATCCAAGATTCACCAGTCATTCTGCTTAAGATTTCAGACACATAGCTCTGTCAGCATCCACAGTTAAAATAGAAGTATCCATATTTAAAATTCAATAACTTTCTGGCAACTAATATGAACAGATTGCTAATTTTTTCACCCTCAATGAATCTGCATCATTCATATGGTATGTTAAAAAGTATGGTTTTCAAAGTCATCTATTTTCTGTTCTCATTTGCTAATGTTAATAGATACAATGTTATTTATTTATTTTATGAGTTGCCTTCCAACAGAGAACAGATTTCTCACATTTGTACATTAAATAGCAGTAACCAAACACATTTCATACTCTGATACTAGACTACAATGATTATCTGCACTGTCCCATCAACACAGTCACATGCCTGTCCCATATCAATTCAAAACTCACTCACATAACCTGGTCATGAATGGTTTTTACCCCCGCCAACACTATGTTTTAACCTGAGACCTCGTGGCCTTAATTAGATTTTTCCAAAGCCACCATTTTTTTTCTTATTTCCTGAGGATAGGAAGTAAGATTGTGAAACTAGAATTGCTCCAAGTCCTTGTAATTTCTTATTCAACAACAACTTTGAGTAAGTCACTTAGTCTCTCTGATCCTGAGTAGGCAAACATGGATTATGTATGATGACTACATCTACCTTATGGATTTATTGTGGATGCTAAAAAGTATCTATCTATTCATATGCATATATATGTATACTTATATATATATAAGTATATATAGTATATATTTCATATATATATGAAAGTAAATAATACAATGTTAAGTGACTTATATGTGCTATTCAAGGAGATTAAAAAGTATCATATGAGTAAGCCACCTGACTAGAGATAACCCTCATGACTTTATCCCAGAACATATTCAGAACCTCAGAACATATCTTCTGCCTACCATGATAAGTAAAAGAGAAGAGTATCAGAGGAGTGATACCAGCAACATGGCTAAATAAGACTTCCCTTACTTTTATCCCTCCCTTAAGAACAGCAATTTGGCATTCAATGAACAAAGTACCTTTGTGGGAGCTGTGGGATCAAGCACAAAGACCTCAAAGGAGTCCTGCTCACCCTTATATTGGGTAATAGACATACAGACCTCAGTCATGACTGTGGACCCTGCAATGGCCTGTGTGTTAGCTCTACCTTCTGTTACCTGAAGCCTGGGAGCCCCAGGAGAACACAGTCTTAACAATCAACTATTGACAAATGAGACTTTATAGAAGTCTAGGATAGATTACATTCACAAAATATGCTATTTAAGAAGACAGAAATCATATCAAGTATCTTTTTTGACCATAAAAATATTAAACTAGAAATCAATAATAGGAAGAAAACTGGAAAATTCACAAATATGTAGGGACTAAACAATATGCTACTGAACAACCAATGGGACTTGGGAAAAAAATCAAAAGACAAATCAGTATCTCGAGACAATTGAAAATGGAAACACAACATTCCAGAACTTAGGAGATGCAGCAAAAGCACACCTAACAGAAAATTTTATAGCAATAAACACCTACATTAAGAGAAAAGAAAGAGGTCAAATAACCAGTTAACTTTATACCTCAAGGAACTAAAGAAAGATGAATAAGTCCAAAGTGGGCAGAAGGTATAAAATAGCAAAGATAAAGGCAGAAATAAATGAAACAGACCAGAAAAACAGTAGAAAAGATAAGTAAAGCTAATAACTAGGTTTTATTTTAAATAAAAACAGAATTGACAAACCTTTAGATAGATTAGCTAAAAAAGACTCAAAAATAACAGTAATGAAAGAGACACTGCAACTAAAAGCTCAGAAATATAAAGGATTATAAAAGACTTTTATGACCAAGTCTACACCAACAAATTAAACAATCTAGAGAAATGGGATACATTCCTAGAAGCATACAACCTACCAAAACTGAATCATAAAAAAAAATAGAAAATATAAAAAGACCGATAATGAGTAAGGAGAAGAATTAGTAATCAAATATCTCCCAACAAAGAAAAGCTTAGGACTAAAGAGTTTCCCAGACAAATTCATTTAAAGAAGAATTAACACTATCTTTCTCAAACACCTCCAAAAAAATTGATGTGTAGGAAACACTCTCAAATTTGTTTTATGATGTCAATATTACCCTGATATCAAAGCCAGAAAAAGACACTAAAAGAAAAAAAAAAAAAGAAAGAAAGAAAGAAAGAAAAAGAACCCTAATGATAAATATCTCTTATGGATATAGATGCAAAATTATCAACAAAATATTAGCAAACCCAGGATGTCTGGGTGGCTCAGTTAGTTAAGCATCTGCCTTCACCTCAGGTCATGATCCCAGGGTTCTGGGATCAAGCACAGCATTGGGCTCCCTGCTCAGCAGTGAGCTTGCATCTGCCTCAGCCTACTGTTATCCCTGTTGTGCCCTTTCTCTCTCTCTCTCTGACAAATAAATAAAATCTTCAAAAAAATATATTAGCAAACTCAGTTCAACAGCACATTAAAAGGCTATACATCATGAGCCAGTGAGATCCATCCCTGGGATGCAAAGATAGTTCAACATACATATATAAATAAATGGGATACACCATATTAGTGGAATAAAAATTCATACGATAATCTCATCAGATGCAGGAAAAGCACCTGACAAACTTGAAAGGAGAAGTATAAATGTCTTTGTCTGCAGATGATTTGATTTTACATATTAAAATTCTTTTTTTTTAAGATTTTATTTATTTGTTTGACAGAGAGTGAGATCACAAATAGGCAGAGAGGCAGGCAGAGAAAGAGGGGGAAGCAGGCTCTCCGTTGAGCAGAGAGCCCAATGTGGGACTCGATCCCAGGACCCTGAGATCATGACCTGAGCTGAAGGCAGAGGCTTAACCCACTGAGCCATCCAGGCGCCCGATTTTACATATAAAAATTCTGAAACACGCCACCAAAACTGTTAGAATCAATCAATAAGTTCAGTAAAGTTGCAGGATACAAAATTAACATATAGATATCTGTTGTGTTTGTATACACTAACAATAAGATATCTGAAAAAGAAATAGAGAAAACAATCCCATTTAAAATAGCAACAAAAAGAATAAAATACTTAAGAATAATTTAATCAAGGAGGTGAAAGATCTGAAAACTATAAGACATTGATGAAAGAAATTGAAAAAGGCCCAAAGAAATGGAAAGATATTCTGTGCCCACACTGCATAACCAGAATCTATTACCTTGTTTTGTTTAGATTTTGTTTCTGTTTTGTTTTTTACAGTCCCCAGGGTCAGCATCAGTGATTTTCTGAGAAGGTTCTCCGAAAAGGTGCTTTTGGATTTTTATTTAGATCTCCCCTTCATGAAGGATGGTTTTGGGAGTAAATCTAGAAAAGGTAGTTCTATGATTTCTTCCACTTCTGTAATTTAGAAGAAATGTTTTAAATAGTTGAATAACTTGAACATTTATTAACAGTCTGAAGGATAGAAATGAGCTCATTGGCTCTAAAAATGGAGCAAAGGCTCCACATGGAAAATCCGAGGATCTATTGTCTCATGGCTACTGAAGCTGTTATTACCACAGAAGTGTGTCTGTACATTTTTAAGGGGAAAATTATCACAATGATTTAAGTGATGAGGAGTAACCACTAAGCTCTTCATAAAAGACCCACAATCTGGTTAGCTTAAAGGGGTGGTCTGCTAAGATACTTAAACTTACCACAAGTTTCCTTTTTCCATCTTTTCCTTCTTATTATCAAGGAAATTTCACAGACAGACCTGTAACCTAACAGTGCTTTAGCTTTAAACCTGCTGAAGTTATCTATACCTAATCAGTAACTTCAAACCTACCCACACACAAAGAGGAGAGACAGGGTGTAAATTGTCATGTATCCCATTTTCCAAGGCACTTATGCACGTTGAACAGTTCTGTCATTTTACTACAAAAGTGAGACCAGATGTCCCTGAAAAGTTCTGTCCAATGATTTTTCAGTGGGATAAAAAGCTTTATACACATCCTTACTGCTTTTTGGTTGCCAAGGGAGAAAGACTAAAAATCCAAGCTGGATGAAAAGGTAACTATAAGGAGGAAATCTTTACCATAACTTTTGTGCAGTTGCTATTTCTCACTCCCTCTTCCTGCTCAAGATGAAGACTTGTCTGCGGCCCACTTATCCTCAACCACTTCTTAGCTCTGGTAAAAACAGCTGTGGAAAATAAATGTAGCTCTTACTTCCCACTCCTTTCAAAATATACTGTCTCCATTTGTTAATTTTATCATATAACTGAGACTTTGGCACAGGATTTTTCACAGTTCCTATTATCTGACTGTGGTTCTAATAATATATGGTAATATTTTTCTTATTATACTCCCTGCAAAATATCAAAAGATTTCATCTTCAAATGGCCATTTTAAAGAATACAATCTACCCACACTATTTTTTTTCTTTCTTTCTTTCTTTCTTTCTTTCTTTCTTTCTTTCTTTCTTTCTTTCTTTTTTTTTAAGATTTTACTTATTTATTTGACAGAGAGAAACACAGCTAGAGAGGGAACACAAACAGGGAGAGTGAGAGAGGGAGAAGCAGGCTTCTCGCCGAGCAGGGAGCCTGATGCGGGGCTTGATCTCGGGACTCCAGGAACATGACTCAGGTGAAGGCAGATGCTTAATGACTGAGTCACCCAGATGCCCCATATCCACACTATTTTCTAACATAAAATTCACTTGAGAAAGGTATAGCTTCACTATGCTATGTCTTATACCAGAGTAACCCTTTCACCTAATATGGTATTATGACTACTTTCTGTACTTCTCTTCTTCATCAGTTTTAAAGTGTTTATTTTACCTAAGATTTACCACAGATCTGTTACCATAGATTTTCAGTTATGTTGGAATCTTTCCTGTTCATTAAAATAAGATTTGACTGCATATGGGTATAAAGGCTAATTTCTAAAATTTCACCATATAATTTGAATTGACAGACTTAAGAAATGTTGTTACTCATGCCAAAACAGTAAATTTTGTAATATAACTCATACCCCCACTTACTCTAGTGTCTCTTAAATACTTGAGTATTGTACTTCATTAGCCTGTAGTTAGCTCTTCTTATTCATATCCAAATTCAGCTTTCTTTGCATTTACTCAAGTAAATCAAGCATTCACTTGTATTATTTTAAATAAATAATGTAAGACAGAATGCCTAGAAGCCTTCCTCAAGTACCATAATTCCCTACAAACAATAGTCTCAATATACCTGTTGGGTTCTTCCATATGTCAGATGGGTGCCAAATGCCATTTATATAGAGCACCATAGCCTGCCTGGACACCAAAAGGTATTTATCAAGAGATTATCCTCGTGTGTGTGTGTGTGTGTGTGTGTGTGTGTGTGTGTGTGTGTTTTGCTTTAAAGATTTTTGTTTTTTAATTCATTTGAGAGACAGAGTACAAGCAGGGGGGAGAGGCAGAAGGAGAGGGAGAAGCAGACTCCCTGCTGAGCTGAGACTGGGGCTCCATCCCAGAATCATGGCCTGAGCCAAAGGCAGATGCTCAACCATCTGAGCCACCCAAGCTCCCTTTTCTTTAGTTTTTAATACTTGGGTATATTATATATTGGTAATTACATATTGGGTCAAATATGTTAAATATATATATGTAAATAAAATTTTTCATCTGGCTTTGTTAATCACTCCCTTGGCTTTGCTCATTTCAGCAAAGCTCAGACATAACTCAATACGGTACAAAATAATATTTTTGTGACATTGTAATGAAGTCTCCATCCCAAAGACATCAATAAAACAAGAAATTAAAAAAATTAAAAGTAAATGGAAATAAATCAGACCAAGTGTTAGAGATCTCAGTTATGCAGAGGCAAAGAAAGCACATGAATGGATTACTGACAGGGACCAAAACAAGAAGAGGCAGCCAGAAAATACCTACAGGCCACAAAAAATGCTATCAATTTGAAAAAGATACTACTAGATAAAGATACTATTGGACCTAGTTAATATAATATGCCATTAAAATAAAGGATTAAAAAAATACTAAAGGTTTCTTCCTATAAGAACTGATACGTATTTCAATAGTGTAATTAATTTGTTGCCAGTTATCCCAAAGCATGTGTCACTTTTGGTTCCAGGTTTGTTTGTTTGTTTTTATTTTAATTGATAAGCTGTATCCCATCATGGGCAAGTTACACAATCTCTATGGCCTTCAGTTTCTTCCTTTGTAAAAATCACAAGGAGTTTATAGCTAAATATTGCTAAGACTGCTTCCAGCTTTTTTTTTTTTTTAAGTTTAGAATAGTTTTGATTTACAGAAAAATTGCCAAGATGGTACAGAGAATTCCCATAATACCCCACACTTAGTTTCCTCTATCATTAACACTTCCATTTGATGAAACTTTGGTCACAATTGATAAGACCATATCAATAAATTTTTTACTAACACCTATAATTTATTCAGATTTCCTCACTTTGTATATCTATTGTCTTTATCTATTACAAACCTTATCCAGGATACTAACATTGCATCTAGTCATCCTATCTCCTTGGGCTCCTCTTGACTGTGACAGATTTTCAAACTTTCCTTGCTTTTAGTGACCTAGACAGTTTTTAAGCGTACTAGTCAGGTATTTTGTAAAGTGTTCCTTATACTTTACAACTTTATATAGTTTGTCCCCCTAGCTTTTTAACAATGATCAATGATCTTTGTAAAACATGGTTGGCACATAGCAACAAATACGGAGCACACCTATGAATAAATAAATAAATAAAGGGAAAACTAGATGTTTCATTCAGGTATAGAAAGTGACGTATCAATGTTAATTAAAAATTAATTCTTTGGTGTGGATTTTGAGATCAAACCGGTACTGTATCATTCCAATTTAACAAAAACCAAACTAGAGAATTTGATCATTTTTCTTTCTGAGTTGAATTTAGCAACATTTCAAAATAAGACCAATTTGGAAGTTTAATGAGAAAAAATAAAATATCGTTGGAAAGTAATGGTAAGGGAAATGCAAGTGTGGGAATTAAAAGGCATTTTTAAAATAGTGAGTGATGGTCAAATCACTGCATTCATATCATCCTACTTTTCCACACAATCGGGAAGGAATGCAAATTTCAATGAGGAAATAGACCAAAAAATACACAGAAAGACTGAGGATTCAGTACTCTGCTGGAATCAGGAAAGAAGTGAAATTAGATTATTCTGCCTGTAGGGCAACAATGTGTTGGAAATGGAGTTATGCTAAACATAACCTTTCCCCAACCTTTATTCAAGGTAGTAGCTGAAAATTCTCTTTTCACACATAATTTCATCACGCAATTACCTCAGAGGAAAAAAAGATAGCAAATATAACCTTGACTGGCAATGCAATCTTTTGAAGTAGCCTTTCCTCTAAAAATCTGGGTCCACCAGATATAATTTCAGACTAAATACAATGTACAATTTTCTGACAAGAAATGGATAATCACCATGCTGTTGAGTAATACATTGATCAATATATTTTGTTCTAATTCAGTAATATAATAACTATTCACAGAGTATTTTGTTGCATCACTACAATTTCAACTATGAGTTCAGCTAGGTAATAAAACAATAGACTTTTCCTCAATGAACTATTGCCCAGTTTGCACAATTTACTTTAAATATTAAGTTTAAAGAAAAAAGAACTTGCCATCTTATCAGTTCTTTCAGCCTGCTGTATTTTACCACAGTATAGCAAACTAATAACTATGAATCTTTAAATGCCTTTTTTTTTTTTTTTTGGCAAATTAGTTTCAGAAAATCAATTTAAAATTTTCTTCATTTTTTTCTCAGTAGGCCACAAGATAATATTCTTTTAATTGCAAGAATTGGAATGCCTGACACTTTCCATTTTTAGTATAGTGTATTGACTTTTTCAGTCACGATTCTATTTTGTACTTTTCAGTGATATTTACTTCACTATTACTCTCTCAGATAAATTAAAGAACACTTATTCTGATGCATCCAGCATTGTTGAATGTTTTCTTTGTGCTGGGATCAGAAGTGCCTGTTAGAGATACAAAGAGGTAAAGATATCTTTTTTAACCTGCCAAGTAGGCACTCACAAGTCTTGTGCAACAGAAGACAGAACAAGACCGGTTTAATCTATGTACGTAACTCTTTTACAAATGCATATAGATACTACTTACTACACATAACAGAACAGACACAATGAAAAATCTCTATCAACTATTAATATAGGTAAACTTAATTGGCTTGATTGTAATTCACTATTTTATAACATAAATATAAAATAACATGAAATCCATTGAAATATAAAACATAAAGAGATAATTCAGACCACAAAGGGCTGATTTCCTGGCAAACTAAATTTTTACCTTTTAAAGAATATGAAAAAGAGTACAGTCATTCAGTTAGAATTTGGGAAAATGGGTATATTCCTGGGGCGCCTGGGTGGCTCAGTTGGTTAAGCAACTGCCTTCGGCTCAGGTCATGATCCCGGAGACCCGGGATGGAGCCCCACATCGGGCTCCCTACTCCACAGGAAGCCTGCTTCTCCCTCTCTCACTCCCCCTGCTTGTGTTCCCTCTCTCACTGTGTTTCTCTCTGTCAAATGAATAAATAAAATCTTTAAAAACAAAAAATGGGTATATTCCTTTGATCCCAGGTTTGCAAGTAGAGTTTCCTGGAGACAGTGATATGAACTAAGTGGTTTCATGATTTCATGATTGGAAATAACTCCTCTAAATGTGTCTCTCTGAAGTCAGATTAAGTAATATAGGAGAGTGATATATATACAGTGTAATATTTTTTTAAAGTTTTTTTTACTTATTTGACAGGGAGAAACACAGCTAGAGAGGGAACACAAGCAGGAGGAGTGAAAGAGGGAGACACAGGCTTCCCGCCAAGCAGGGAGCCCGATGTAGGGCTCGATCCCAGGTGTCCGGGATCATGACCTGAGCCGAAGGCAGTCGCTCAACCAACTGAGCCACCCAGGCACCCCCTATATAGCGGAATATTACGCTTCCATCAGAAAAGATGAATACCCAATTTTTGTAGCAATATGGACCATATTGGAGGAGATTATGTTGAGTGAAATAAACCAAGAAGAGACAGTCAAATATCATATGGCTTCACTTACTTGTGAAGTAATATGGAAGACAGTAGGAGAAGGAAAGGAAGTAATATGGAGGATAGTAGGAGAAGGAAAGGAAATGTGAATTGGGGTAAATCAAGGAGGGAGAAGGAAGGAAAGGAAATGTGAATTGGGGTAAATCAAGGAGGGAGAAACAAACTGAGGGTCTTGGAAGGGTGGAAGGGGAGTGGGGGGATGGGTGAGCCTGGTGGTGGGTATTGAGGGCACATATTGAATGGAGCACTGGGTGTGGGGCATAAACAATGAATCTTGGAACACTGAAAAAATAAAATAATGTAACGAAAAATGCAAAAGTAAAAATAATATAGGAAAGGGATGGGAAGGTATTCGAGGTTAGTCCCATCTCAAAATGAAGCTCTTGACAAAGGAAATCTGGAACTTGAAAGACATCAGTTGGATCAAGAAAGAGTAAATGGAAATGATATCCAATTCAAATACAGACAAGGGGAAAGTCTTAAAGCCATAATTTGAGGCTGATGTGGGAATAAAGATAGGGGTCTCATGAAGCTCATAATGTGGTGAAGGGTAAATGATATAAAAAGTAATTAACAGGCAAGGAAGGCACAGTCTTCACTAACAATGGCAGGGCCATGAAGAACACTGGTTACTTAGCCTTTCCAAGGATGGCTACAGGTCATCACACACAAATAATTAAAACCAAATTATTAAGTTGATAAATAAAGCAACTAGCAGAAGACAAAACTTAGCATTTCCTAAACCAGTGGTGTTTAACCACTGAAAAATACAACATGCAAATGATAAAATAACTTTAGTATTCTCAGCTCCATTAAGCATCCTAAGCCAAGGTGACTATGGCAGCAGACTTATTAAGATCTGCAATACTGATCTCTAGAAAGTTTTGGGGGGCTCCTTGTAAGGCTATAGCTTTTTGATTGTCTTTTGCATTGAAAGGAACATCTCACCTGGTGAGAAGTGCATGGCAATAGAGCACTAACCAAAATCAAAGTTTGGGGATGGGGAGGTAAGCAAAAGAGAGATAATAAAAGTCAAAATCAGAGATTTGGTTATTCGGTAGAAACTCAGCTATTCAGAGCTCTCCAAGAAGCAAAGTGCTTTCTTGTCAGAAACACTTGGTTCAAAGCCCACATTCATACTTACTGTGATATGATCTTGAGTAAGTTATTTACTTCTATAATCTCTGTTTTTTTAATATGAAAACAAGATAAATATTACTTCATTGATCATTTTTATTATGAGAATAAACAAAACAATGTACAATAAAGTGCTCTACACTAATGGCAAGTATACAATAAACATTTAATAAATGAATCTCTTCTGTGTATATTCATATTTTCCACATATTTGAGATGTTACACTGTATTTGCCAAAACAATTTTTTTTCATATTTTGTCCAATATATGTCTTAACTGTTTTATGTTTTCCTTCCTTCTTATACAACTACCTGTGAGTACCTTTTAAGCTTTCCAATGTCAGTATTTTAAATATTGATATATTTTTTCTATAATACACTTGTGTGTGAGTCCATTCACTAAATGGTCCCAAGCTCCTATGAGTTGGTTTTATTGAGTTAGCTTTGAAAATATTTTTGTTAATAAATTCTGGACTATAAATAAAGACTTTGTTTTAAGTGATAGACACCTGTAGTATTTATACTTCTAATTATACACTTTTCCCCCATATTATATGCCTCAAGTGCAAAGCCCTCAAGTAAAGGATGCCTAGGCACTATGAACAGACTATAATGCTCCAGAATACATATTTTAAAAAAATTACTAATATAAAACCTATCAACATTTAAATGAATCAAATTGCCTCCATAATACTGTGATCTGAGTTTATCTATAAAGCTTAAGTAAAAGCACTCATTTTCACTCTTATACATAGCCATGTATAATCAACATCATGATAAAACTAAGATTCAAATCATAGCCACATTCTACTTAAGCCCAAAGACTCAAGTAGTAAAGCAGAGTGTTGGTAGCTTGGCTGGTATGAATAGTCACTGTGAACCAAAAATACTCCTTTTACAAGTATGTATGTTAGGTGCTGAGCAAGGAACACAATTAAAGAGTTGTGATATAATTGCTTGGAATCATTGCTAGAAAGAACATATTTTTCAGTATTCTCACTAAAAATAATAATGTGATGCTAAAACTTTTTGTTAAAGCCTATTTAACTTTTAAGAGTCAGGAAGAAAGAGATACTCTTTTTTCATTTAGAGTTCCAAATAAGAAGATACCATTACTGCTTAGGTAGCTGCTTAAAATGGCATTTATTTGACATTTTCACCTATATAGAAAGGCATCTTATGAAATTATTTTTTTCAAGCAGTGAAGTTAAAATGGTAATCATATCATCAAAGTTCTTCAAGATTACTCTTTCCTTTAAAAAATGTCATTCAAGGGTTATTACGTATTAGATGTGAACTGTATTCTGACTTCTCAAAGGCCATATCTTACAACTCCCGCATCATTGGAAACACAGTATACCTAGACATTTTTTTTTCTAAGCCCTTAATTTTGATAAAAGGTTTGATAAAGGAATTCTGTGAATAAATAGTACATAAAAAACACAATATAAAGCCTAATGAAATCTTTATAATTACTTTTAAAAAACAAATATAACCATAACACTGAAACATGAACTAGATGTTACAGAAGAAAAATATAACTAATTCTTACATGTCAACAAAGAAGTGTTTTTTAAAAGGCAAATTAAATTAGGCAATATATTAAAGTAGTAATGAAATAGACTAACAAAACTTCCGAGTGAATATATATTAATATTAGGCTACAAATTAGTATAATTTTACAAATAAAATGATTAAGGATGAAAACAATGGGAAACCTTTAGGGATGCGGAGACTATCAGGTCACAAACCTAGTATTGCTAAGGGTCAAAACTGTAAGCAGTTTGCTGAGACCTATTTCGATGTGTTTGAAATTTTTAAATACAATTAAGAAAAGCATGGATACTTGTGAATATTTAGAGATTCACATAAATGAACTGAATGGAACTGCTCACAATCTAAGGTTTTTAAGACATCTAATTAAAGTTTGGTTAGAGGCAAGTTAGTTCCATGCTATGAAGTCTGGAGAAAGCATACAAAGAAAAGCAATTCCTACAGGACACAGCAGTGAGCCCTAAAGCTTGCATAACTTTTCACTCCAATGAATTTCTTCTTTTGTGATGCTTAAAAATAAAGATTGTCAAACAGATGGATTCTAACTCATTTTTGAAAACAACACAAGGAAAAAAAATACAACTTTCAGAAGAAATACTATAGGTCAGTCATTAACCAACTGAAAAGAAAAAGAAAGGGAAAAAACATTACAGGGCCACCTGTCACTTAGTTCTGGGTGCCTATGTTTGTTTGTTGTTTTGTTTTTCTATTGTAAAAAGCAGAAGATTTAAGGTGGATATTTGTCCAAATAAAGTAGAATGTTGTATTCAATAATAACCTGTCAGACCTAGCAGACAGGAATTTAGACAGATTTGTTAAAGATGAGTGCTAATGTTCATTTCATAGTAGCTCACACTGCTATCATGAAAATGTACCCTCTTTATAATAAATAAACAAATGAAGCCAATTAAACTCAGTGAGAGTCTCAGGATATCTACACCAGCAGTAAATTATTGCTTGAGAAAATAAAATTAATGTCTCAGATTTTCTTAAAAGTAGAATTTCATCATGGCTTTGTTCCTAAAACAGCATCTTTAAGCACATCTTTAAAAGAAAAAAAAAATCATTCTCCACTCAAAAACCTATTTTTTTTTTAAGATTTTATTTATTTGACAGAGAGAAGCACAGCTAGAGAGGGTACATAAACAGGGGGAGTGAAAGAGGGAGAAGCATGCTTACCACCGAGTGGGGAATCCAATGCGGGGCTCGATACCAGGACTCCAGAATCATGACCTGAGCTGAAGGTAGTTGTCTAACCAACTGAGCCACCCAAGCGCCCCAAGAAAGCTGATCCAGAATGTTTTCTATTTCCAATTTGTTATTTCCTGTAAAAGGCACCAATGTTACGAACCAGTTTTGGCCAATGTAAATTACAATGCCAAAGAAGCTTCAGATCAAGGACTAACCATTCACCTTCTTACTAAGGGAAGAAATAAAAGATAATCAAGCAATAACTGGAAAGGAATAGACAATATAACATCTATTGTTTATGTCATAAGAGAAGACGATGACTATTCACATGTATATAAAATATGGTAGATGTTTTAATTTTATTTACTTTGATAAGCTATACAAAATAATTTAAATAGCTTTACTTCTATGTCCCATAAGAAAGGATCATTAGTAAATTTTAGGAAATCAAGTTTACATCTGTTTCAATAAGAGTGATGTAGGTCATTTACATTTAAAAGATGGCATATAAGATACGTATATCTTAAAATTGAGTTGTTGAATAATAATAGGCTACAGCTTTAAACATTTATATCTCTAAAAATGAAAGATTAACCCAGTGCAGACAGGATACTACCAGGGAAAGGGTGGCAGGAGACTGCTTAATTTTCTTGTAATTTCCTTGTATCATGTTAATGATAGACTTCTTGGAATTTAAAAATTTATATATGTATATATTACTAATAGGGAGAATCATCATCTATGGAACACTTTAAGCCTAACATACCTTGCCCATGTAAAACTGCGTATGTTAAACCACCCTGGTCTTCTGGTTCCTGGCTCCCTTGAAAATGCCACTGCATATGATGCATTTATCAGAGAATAAAATGGAGGTGTTTGGAAGTACCTGAGGAGCTAAGTGGTAAGTGTATGACTCTTGATTTTGGCTTGTATCATGATCTCAGAGTCATGAGATCAATCCCCAAGTCTGGCTGTGCACTGGGAGTGGAGGCTGCTTGAGATTCTCCTACTTCCCTCTTCCTCTGCCCTTGCTCCCTGCTCATGCTCTCCCAAGCCCTCTTGCTCTCTCAAAAAACAAAAAAATTAAAAAATGTAAAAAATGAAGGTGTTTCATGACATAAGCTTCCAATTCTGTGTGAAGGGATTGTGCTTCTCATTTAGAAAACTTGTCTCTTAACTGGGCCACAACAAGTCACAAGAAAAACATGACCTGAAAGGTGGGTTAGATTGGAGATCCAAAACACCCCCTACTTCTTTTGTCACTAACAACCTACAACCTTGAAATTATGAATGAAGGTTGACACTGGCTGAGATCTCTGAGTCTTATGAGTCCAATTTGACAACCTAGTCCTTCAGGTAATATTTGATATTTATAAGTATTATATGTCAATCAGCCTTTTCCGCAACATATGGAATTTTTAAAAAATTGATTTATGAATACCACATCTTAGTAACCCTAAAAACTCACTTGGTATATTATTAGAAGTTAATGCATAGTCATGTATAAAAGGTTGCATGTCATTCTCCCTTGAGAATTGAGAAAACAAAACTGACTTTTTGAATTATTTTTTAATTTTGGGTGAGTTCTGAATTTTGGGGAGTTGCTGAGAGTTACCCTTGGAACTTGTGATTGCCAATGGTATTGGTGGATCATGCTAAGAACATTAATTTTATAGCCAGTTTAAGCCTCACATGTGTATATAGTTATATTATTCTTAAACATGGGGGACAAAAAATTAAAAGAGTGAAATTCTGATACTGAACAAGATTTAAACAAATAACCACAAATATACAAGGGAAGAGTCATGATGAAATGAGTACAAGATACTAGAATATTTAGTCAGTTCTAGCAACCATTTAAATATTTCTTTTTCAAAATATATATGTATCATTAAGGGTTCAATACAGAAAACAAAAAAACAAAAAAAAAGGATGTTCCAAGTATTTTGAGCAGTAAGAGATATAAGAAATTAGAGTTGATGATTATCAAAAGGGCTGAGAAAGTAGAAGTCTGCTGGTAATAGCATCAAAGTACATCTAGTCAGGAGACCAGGAAGTGGCTGTTACCCATATCCCTCCCCACACCCCTATCCCCACACCCCTTCCAGTAGTCAGGAAGATACAAGAAATTACTGTTATTTTGGCTGTCTTAAAGCCTGGATGTAATCAGGTAGTGGTACCTGCTCCACCTCTACAAAAACTCCTGTCTATTGTAATATGCAAATCAATCTCCATTGCTGCCAGAGGAAGATCCTCTGTACTTCCTTTGCTTTCCAAAGCTCAGGGTCAGTGCATCTCACTGGCAGAAATTAAATCTGATTTACCACTGACACGACCAGGAAGTCTGGGAAATACAGATTTTAGGTTTTAGAACAGTGAGATCTACAGAGAGTATAAAAGTAGGTGGTAATAGATGCTGATTGCCCATAGATGTTTTTCAACTCAGTATATGTCTAGATAAAGTATTTTTGATATCATTGTGTTACCTAGAAGTTTTAATGGTGATATTTATTGACTTAGAGCTCAAACTCTGTACTGACAGTCTTCAAATCATCTACCAGTTACCCTTGGTGTGAGTTCAGATAATCTCTTTTTCCCCAAAAGATCTCCATGACAAGCTAGTATTATACTTTCTCTTTTTCTATATGAGGGAACTGAACCTTACCTCAGGAATCAACTACATAAAGCTATGTCTGCATGTTTATAGGAAATAACACCTATCACACATACTAATACATACTAATACCTCAGGAATCAACTACATGAAGCTGCCTACATGTTTATAGGAAATAACACCGATCACACATACTAATACTAATACATAATAAATAAATATGTTACTCCTAATATACTAACATGGTCTATTTTTTTACATCTGTATACATCCAGGTAATAAGATTACAGCAGAAATATTCAAACTACATCTTTCCTTCAATATCTGTTTATACTGTCCATTAAAGATGTACTTTTGTTTTTCCTTATATATTTTTCATTTATAAAGTGGAAAAATACACTAATTGTTTAAGTGGACCACAGCTAATCATTTGAGCTGAGGATTTTAAAGTGGATATAAGGCAATTCATTTATATTAAAATCCATATTCAGAAATTAATCCACTTGCAAATGAAAGACAGCTCCCTCAAAAATGACTGCTATGGCCAGATTTAGGTATCTTAATTGTATAATCTGCAATTCATTAATGTTAATAACAAAATTAATTTATTGAATTTAAAATTATTTCTAAAACATTTTAGCACTTTTAAATAAATGGCCCCATATTTTACAGTTAATTTTATAGTTTTAAACACATGTGTTAGTTCATACTTGTTGGTGTCCCAAAATGCATTTATTTGATTTTGAGAACATGGTTTATGAATTTTCTTAAATTGCAATTTTAAAAATTTGCTATATCTTCTCTGTGTTCCCAAAGAATTCAGTGTTACTCTGTCATCATTTATCACCCTACATTTGAGCAGTCCTGTCACCATATAAGAGAGATGTATCGGGGCGCCTGGGTGGCTCAGTTGGTTGGGCGACTGCCTTCGGCTCAGGTCATGATCCCGGAGACCTGGGATCGAGTCCCACATCGGGCTCCCTGCTCGGCGGGAGGCCTGCTTCTCCCTCTCTCACTCCCCCTGCTTGTGTTCCCTCTCTGGCTGTGTTTCTCTCTGTCAAATAAATAAAATCTTTAAAAAAAAAAAAAAAAAAGAGAGATGTACCAACATCTAGTAGCTACCAGAACCTGGCAAATAGCTGGCTTCATCAAGTACTCAATCAACAAAGCTAGTGATCCCAATAAGGCACTCACGCACACACACACAAACACTCATACACACACTATTAAGACCCTGTTTACTAGGAGAAAGCATAAAAGTGTGATATTAAGTCTATCTTTCAAATTTCAGATAAATGCCACTGGTTGGCTGAATTTAAATCACATATGGAACCCAAGCAGCAAGAGAATCTGAGATAATGCTGTATATGTTGTAGTGTATATAAATGATGTTATTCTAACCTGTTCTCTAAATGAGAACACACTCGAAGGAATCATAATGCCCCCAAGTAGCAATCCTCTCTCTGTTTGTTACATGTGTTATCTACCTTCGCCTGAGCACTTAATCTGTACCACTTTAAAACCAGGTAAGATGGTTAATAACATCTGTATTTTACACAGAAGAAACTGGGGCTCACGTAGGGACCTCACATTATCTAAGATCATGTGGCTAACAAATCATAGTTAGTGTAGGCCTAATACTCTTCTGAACATGTCATACTTGAACTTTATATTAAATTTGTTTTAAAATAAAGCCTGAATTAACTGCTATTATTGCAATAGACTAGTAAGGTAATATATAAAAATTTTATTCTTATAATGGTCACAGTCGTAAATTAATTACCTGAAACAATGTATTATTACTTTAGGGAAAAAGAGGTGGAGAGAATAATAAACACATTAGAGGTATGTATTGTGTACCTAATTCACAAAATTGGATACAGAAGAAAAATATAATAATTTAAAAGAAGATGGTCTACTTAGGTTTTGTTGCTTGAAGTTGTCCAGTGATTTTGTAATGCATAAACAGATGTTGAAACAAAGTATGGAAGATGTTTAGTAACTAATTTGGCAACTTTGTCTCCAATCACAAAGCCTGGGCTTGTTCCATTATACCAGATACATTCATGACACAGCTTCAGAAACTATAAAACTAGTTTAATAAAAGTTTTAATATAAATTTCAAGGGGAATGTTTTGTTTTCATTGTAAATTCACTATTATTTTCATTATATATATGCTTGTTCATATATTTTTATTGAGTAATAATTACAATCAAAATATGGAAGAAATGTTTACCATCTTTATTGGATTATGGTGTCTCTATCCCCCAAAAATGTATGTCAATCTGGAACCTCAGAATGTCACCTTATTTAGAAATTGGATCTTATGTGGAAAGATGTAATCAAGTTAAAAAGAGGTAATACTAAATTAGGGTGGGCCCTAATCTAGTGACCAGTATCCAGATAAGAAGGGGAAAATTTAGGGGCTCCTGGGTGACTTAGTAGAGTGTCTGACTCTTGATTTCAGCTCAGGTGGTGGATCCCAGAGTCCTGGGATCAAACCCCATACCAGGCTTCTTGCTCAGCAGCGAAGCCTGCTTCTCCCTCTCCTCTGCCCCTGCTCACTCACTCTTCTCTCTCTCTAATTAATAAAATCTTTTTTAAAAAGAAGAGGACAATTTGAAAACAGAGACATGCACAAAGAGAACACACACACAAAGGGAGAACATCATGTGACAGCAGAGGCACAGATTGGAGTGATGAATCTACAAAACAAGATACAACAAAGATTGCTAATAACTACTAGAGGATAGAAAGGGGCCAGGCAGAATCCCTCTCCCCGCCTCCTGGAGCCTTCAGAGGGATCATGGTCCTGCTAGGACCTTGATTTCAGACTTTTAGCATCAGAACTTTGAGACAATACATTTCTATTGTTTTAAGCACCCAGTTTTATAGTACTTTGTGTTTGCTTTGGTTTGGTTAGGTTTTGTCCTCATTTTAATCTAATTATCCTATTAAAAAGGGAAAAATCCACAAGAATGATTCCTGCCTCATATAGCACATATAATTAACATGTAAGTACAACTGAGTTACATCCATGGGAGCTGGTGTGACCTTAAACATTTTGCATACTTGTTGACTGATGTTAAATCTCCATTCCTGTACCAAAAGAGCCAAAGGGGAAAAACAAAAAGTAGTATCTTCCTTAAGAGAAAGAATTTACAAAGATAAATTGCTTTAAACCTACAGAGTAAAGGGAAAACAAAACAAAACAAAACAAAACACCTCCAAATTGTCAACAGTTCACCCACTCACCACACACAAATCAAAATTAACCCAACAAGTAAACAGGCATGAGCACTAATGGCTAAACACTGTGAGGCACCTAAGCACGAACCAGCAGAAACTCTTGTCAGAAGAGCAGTATACCAAAAACTTGCATTCCTTTTCTCTCCTATCCATTGCTTTACTTACACATATATTTACTATTACTTGGACTAGACAGCAACAAGGCACAACTCATCTGCTTTGGGAAACCAAGAAAATGAAAGCTTGAGTTAAAAAGGGATTATGAGGCAACAATTTCAGGGACAGAAAAGTATTTGTAATGAGGGCCTACTACTTTATCCGCTGAAATTAGCTCAACAACGTGCTGGAGAATGGGTTCATATCTGAAATAGCAGAAGCACAGCAACACTCCGAACAAGCAGCTGGGACCAGTGGCACAGAAGGAGGACAACGTCATGTCCTCCAAGGTCACCCCCATAACTCTCTGGCCCACCATCTTCCCATTGCACGGCGCCCTGGACACACTGAGCCGTGTGCTCAGACAGGGGCCATCCTGGGCTCCCCTCGCCACCTCTGGGAGAGGAGCCCATCGCGAGGGCACTGTCCCCTGGGGCTCAGTCGAACTCCGGGAGATCTGAGTCGGGGTGAGCAGACAGTCCTCCTCCACGCAAAGCTGTCTGGGTTCAGGGCCCTGAGGTAGCCCAAAGGCCGGGAGATCACTCGAGATCCCACTGAGAGAACCCGGAAGTCACTGGGGGACTCGCGCCCCCCCCAGCCCGCTCTCGGCCTGATGCCCCATCCCTCCACATTGCTCTGCCTCAAGTAAGGCCCTCTGTGGGAAAGGACGGGGTGCCAGAGGGGTCCCACAGGGAGAAGAAAGGCGGGCGGCGGCACTCCACTGCCTGAAGGGGCGAGTAGCGCTCTTGCCGGCCTGGATGACTCACCTTCCCCTCAGCTCCGGTAGGTACTCGCGGGCCGTGCTGTCTCCACATGCTCCTCCGAGTGTGGGGCGCCATCTTAGGACGAACAAGCCACGGGGGGCCGCAGGGTGTGGTGCGATTTGCGGCACTTTGTTCCCGGCGCCCTAGAAATGAATACGCCGTCTAATGAAAAGATATATTTTTTCACAGATTATTTTATAAATTATTTTACGTATAATGACACATACACATTTGAAAAATAACCCATGAAAATAAAAACATGTCCATATTTGGCAACAGAACACCTGCTTTATTATTTGTATTTATTTAATGCATTGTTTTCTATCAGATAATTTGTAATCAGCTTATAGAATAAAATGCTGCAGAAATATATTCATCTGAAATATTCAATTCGTAAGAATTAGCATTTATTGAAACATTTATGAAAACAGTAACCTGGTATATTAATATCTGCATTTAGAATTAATTAACATATCTTAATGTTTATGCCATTAATTTTTATCTACACATTTCTTCAATGTAGATGGTATTGATTTTCTATATTTAATTTCTTAAAAATATAGTTGTGATTGAAATGTAGATCTTAAAATAAAATCTAATGAGAAAAAACAGTGAATCTAAAGTAGGAATGTGAGATTAAAGGAATTTTTAGCTTGATACTTAACAAAATTATGTCTTTCTGACTTAAAAGTCCTTTAACCGTGTGTAAATGTAAATGTATGGCATAAAGCACTGCCTTTTGTGAAATGAAAAATTTAGTAGGTAATTAATCATGCCAATTGTTTTAAGATGGATATTCATTTTTAATGCATAATTTGAATGAAAACTACCAAATTACAGAAATAACACATGAAATCTCTGGCTTATGGGCATTTGGGGAAAGCTAAAGGATAGCAGTGAACATAAAACTTCCAGAAGAGATCACTTCAAAGCTTTTTCCTCTCATATTAGGGAATGTTTTGCTGTTCAAATTCTGCTTTTTTGAACAAGAAGACATTCTCTAATACAAATCCTGGGAAATAAGAAGATGAAAGCGCCATATCAGAAAAGCTGTGAGAAAGTGACCATAAGATCTTAACCCTGTGTGGATTAAGGTGAGAACTGAGTAGGATAATTTGCAGGGTGTAGCAAATATAGCAAGAATCTGTAAAAATGATACAAAACTGTTAAAATCATGAATTATTGCTCTATTTTTTCCTAATGCCTACTATATTTTTGTTGGTATTGGTTTTTAAATAACTATGATTTTAAATAGTCTCTTTCTCTCTAAAAGAATCATGAATGAATGGAAAAATTAGAAGTACAGTATAAATAATATTTTTTTATACTTTCTAGTCTATCAATTCCAGGTACTATGGTGGATATTTTTTTATAACCAAGGCTGTTCTTCTTGTAACCACAATAAAACCATCAAAACCAGCAGGTTTACTTAGTATGTTGCTATCATCTAATTATCAGAGTCTACTCAGGTCATGGCAATTGTCCCCAAAACATATTTTACAGCAGAAGTATCCAATTCAGAATTACACATTACATTTAGTTGTAATATCTCTCTCATCTCTTTTAGTCTGGAACAGTTCCTTAAATTTCATGAGATTGATATTTTTATAAATTACAGGCCTTTTTTTTTTTGACCATTTCTTAAGTTTGGTTAGTCTGATATTGCCTTATAACTAGATTCAGAACTGCATTTTTGGCAGGAATTTGACATAAATGGTGCTGTATTCTTCTCATTGCATCCTATCAAATGGCAAAGTATTTCCATTTGCCCCATTGTTGATAGTGTTTAATAATTTAAGATGGTGTTTTCCAGTCTTGTCTACTATAAGGTAACTCTTTTTTCCCTTTGTGATTATAGTTATTTTGTGGGAAAGTATTTTGAAACTATGTAAATATCCCGTTCCTTAAAAAAATTTCAATTCATTCATTTTTCTAGTCTTTGACATCTCATGGTTCCCTAATTTATATCTTGGATTATTTTCTATGCTGTCATTTCTTTGATTTTCAAATTATCCAGATTTGGTCAGTGGGAGGTCACCTAATCTAGTTTTTCTTTTTGGGATATTTTGTCATTTCTAAGCATCTTCTTCCTAGTGCTGTGGATATTCTAGGCTCATATTTCCTTCCCTAGCACTGATAGCAGCTATTTCTGTAATGTACTTTTTTCCTCTTGTATAGAAAATGGTACATTGAAACAAATATCTGTGTACTAGATGGGTTCATTGCTTTAGGTTAGCAATTATTTCTCAAGACCACAGTGACTAGAACTTGGGAATAATATAAATTGATTTACATATGCATTAGTTTATTAATTATCTATTTTTCCATCTGCCCATCTCTCTATTGAAAAACCATGAGTTCACCTCTAATTTGAATCCAATACTACAGTGTATTCTGATTTTCTTCATTTCTGTATTTATAACTACTTTTGTTGTCAGTGAGAAACATATCTAAAATTTTATTTAATATATTTATATATTTGATAATAGTCTATATGTAGCCTATGTCTATTTGCATTGCCATCCCTTTTCCTGTGTAGGTGCCTGTTAAAGCTCTGACACCCTATTGTAGGTTTTAAACAATAGGACACCATTCTCATTCTGCTTGGATTCTGAAGTCCCACATCATGTATCCATCCACAGGGTCATAAGGATTCAGTAGGAGTATAAATTGTTTATGGAAGCAGTCTGATAATATGTATAAAAATCTAAACTATACCTGTCCTTAGAAACCTCCCTGCTAGGAAGTTAACCTAAATGAATACTCTCACATGTACACAAAGCTGTATGTACAAGGCTTTTAGTCTAGCTAAAAGTGGCCAAGTGCATAAAGATACTCCAGGATAGAAAGGGGAAAGTCAAACATATAAATTGAAAATAAGTACTCATTAATTAAGACAGAAAGAGAAAGGCATTTGAGATGTAAGTTTAAAGAAATAGAATAAGTATGTAAAAACAACTGCCAGTAAACCAAAACTGTAGGGGAAAGAGAGAGAGACAGAAAAGAAGAAGGAGAAGAAGGAGGAGGAAGAGGAGGAGGAGGAAGGGGAGGAGGGAGGAGGAAGGGGGGAAGAGAGGGGGAGGAGGAGGAGGAGATGACCATGACAGAGAGGGAAGGAAGCAGAAAGGAAGCAGGGAGGGAAGAAGATGGTAGATAGATGATAGATAGATAGATAGATAGATAGATAGATAGATAGATAGATAGATAGATAGATAGATAGAGGTAGGTAGGTAGGTAGGTAGGTAGGTAGATAATAGAAAAGGAGCACACCAGACCAAAAGCATTCTATTTTAGACAAAATATTCTCACAGTCATACAACTATTTTTTAATAGATACATAAAGTACCTACATGACTTTTATCCAGACTGAATCCCTTAAGTAGCTTACCTTCTCTGTCTTTGCCCATTTTATGCCATCTTTCTACCGGACCGTACTACAACACACATGCTTATCCTTTCCCCACCCCCAAATCCCAGAAGCCCCAGAGTCCTTTATCAATGTGACAGATTTTTTTTTTTTTTTTGCCACAGCACGTGTCCTTGACTTGCTGCACCTGAAAATACTGAGTGTTTAAAATTTTCCCTTCTTCTGATGTAACCAAATATGCATGTAAGTTATTTCTTAGAAGAGAATTATCTATCTAATTTCGGAATTAAACTTGACCTGACAGTGGGCCAATGGATTACCTATCTCAGACCATATTCTCATATTAGTAGATGCCTTCTAGCCTGAACCCCTTACCTGAGCCCAAGGACAAAGACAGCGTTAGAGGAGGGTAACCCCACCTTCTGCTCACTTTTGTAGGATTCTGTTTTGGTTTACTGCATTGTATTTGGTAAGTTCTTCATCGAAATATGTAAATGAGTAAATAAAACTTCTGATTTATATCCAGCAAATAATGCACACTATACCCCACTCTTGTCTTTCTTTAACATTTATTTACTTGTAAATACCACTTCAGTCTCAGGAAATAGCAGTATGGTAACTTGAGGTAGTATTTCCTAGAAGCTCAGAATTATCTGGATGTCTCATTCCACACAAACTCTTCCTTTTCCAAGTTTAAAATGTGGCAAGCTCTACAGGAACAATTGGCCAGTTAAAAACATAAAATCTTTATTCTAATCTGATATCCTCTCCTTCACTCTCCTTTCAAATTTCTTTAGCATATAGGAACACCTGTTTTCCACCCAGGAGAACTTAATATGGTAACTAGCTATAGTTTTGGCAGTTGGGAGAAATATAACTTTCCCTGATATGTCTATAATGGAACAATTTTTTTTATTTAAATCTCTCATTCTTCCCACTGGGAAAAATCTACTACAGATAATTCAAGAAAATTTCATTTATTTAAAGGCCTTTCTTCCTTCTGTTCAAATATGACTATATATGTAGGGGCTTATAGAGGATTGCAGAATTGGATTGGTGGGGAGGGAGGAAGTCCCTAGGTAGGCAGGAAGTCCCTAGCTTTTTCCTGGTCATCATTAATCTAAGATGTACAAACTGAAACAGCCTCACTTTCAACTGCTTTATCATTATTGTTCCATGCAGGTAAGTATAGCGCATTGCATGCTCTGACAAGTCGTCACCATGTTTCACTCTTTTTTAGTTACTTCCTCGCCACTCTCGGACCACAGGAGACATACAGCTACACTGGAACTTTGAGGCTATGCCAAGCACACCTACCACCATTGCCATCTTTTCCATACAGTGACCGCCAAGAACTCCACAGAGAAGATGAGCAACTTGTCTCTCTAACTCTGAGGTATCCTAAATCTATCTGGATTTTCTACTTCCCACCAATTCCCAGCAAGATATTAGTTCATAAGAGACCACAGTTTAGTCTCACTTTTGCCTAATGGTATTTAATCAGCTGTGTTCTGTCATTACTCTCTCTCTTCTTTAAGGCTATATAATTTTTAGCTAGTCTAGGGTCCAGGGTGAGGATGCCTTGTGTCTGTTAGAGTACATATAGTGTCCAGTCAATTGTGTTACCTTGGGTGTTAAGCTTAAGAAATACAAAAGTCAAATATTTAACTATATTCTTCTACATCTTTTTTTCTCTGAGACAACAAACAGTTTCCCCTGGTGGGAAGGATAACTGAGTCCATTAAAAAATCAAAGGGTGGCTCAGTTGGTTGAGTGACTGCCTTCGGCTCAGGTCATGATCCCAGAGACCCGGGATCGAGTCCCACATCAGGCTTCCTGCTCAGCGGGAAGCCTGCTTCTCCCTCTTTCACTCCCACTGCTTTGTGTTCCCTCTCTGGCTGTGTTTCTCTCTGTCAAATAAATAAAATCTTAAAAAAAAAAATCAAAGGAATGTTTCCAATTTTAAGAAAAATGTTGCTTAATACATAAAGAATTCCTAAAGCATCCAATAGGAAACTTCCTTCTTTGTTGCCCTATATGACTTCCTGTGTTTATACTCATTCTTAAAGCTGCTTTTTAAGAGCAACTCAGAGTTTGATTTATAACTTTCAGCCTGAAAATGTCAGAAAAAGTGGCCAATACTAAGTCTTGCTCTGAGAAGTTCAAAACATCACAAAAATTATGTTCCTCCCTTCTATCAAACTGTTTCTCCAAATCCCACAACTGCCTCATGTACTATGTTGTACCTACCTGGAAAGTTTCTTAAATATGCTGATTCTTCACAACAATCCAAGGTTACAGTATCATGACTTTTAGAAGAGAGGGAAGCTAGTATTTGTACTTAATAAATAATCTAATAATTATTTCCTTCAGTTTGAAATATTCTATCCTAGAAGGTATTAGTTATCATATATGAGCTATAAAAATTGGCTATCCAAATGTAAAAAATAAAATAAAAACCTGCAGATAGCTATTATTTCAAACCAGTTTGGGCTGTGTTAAAAAAAAAAAAAAACACTCAAAGGGATAATTATAAAGAATCTTAGAAAATATTAGTGACCCCATTCCCATGCACACATACCAGGAAAAAAAAAAGCAAAACAGTGCAAATCAGTGTCCTTGGACATTTACAAACTGATCTCTGCAAGATCATTGATGATTCCAGAGACTACTCCAGTCTTTTTACTGAGAATATAGAACAATGGAAGAATTGAGTGGGTAACAAAAACTAAATCTGAGTGTCTAACAATGGATAAACTTGTTACATAATGTTGTTTAAGGAATTTTAAGTGCCTATAAAATTAAACCATTCAATAAATGTTTAATGAAATTCTTCTGAATTAGTCAGAATGCTAATGTATTAAAGTATTATACTCCTACATCTATTTATATGAAAAACTTACTTATAATAGATTTTTAAGTATAAAGGTTAATGACAAATAGTAAGCATGCTATAATTTATATCAAAAATACACGTGGAGGGGTAGCTCACACACTGAGTGTCTGCTTTGGCTCAGGTCATGATTGTAGGGTGCTGCGATTAAGCCCAGCATTGATCTCCCTGCTCAGCAGAGAGCCTGCTTCTGCCTCTCCAACCCACTCGGGCTTTCTCTCTATATCTCTGTTTTTCTCTTTCAAATAAATAAATAAAATCTTTTAAAAAAATACACATAGTGATATGAGCTTTTGATGTACACAGAGACCAAAGCCTTTACATTGATTATGTGTTAGGATCCTAGGTAATTTTTAATTTTCTTTTTATCTGTTTTCTACATGCGTTATTCATCTTCTTTTCAGCCTGGCTCACCACTACCTTATTCCTCCCAGTAGACTTGTCAGGTGCCACCTTGTTATTTTCACCTTCTTACCTGCTCCATTTGGTTTTGATGAATGATGCAGTCTTGAGAAATGACATTCAGAATGTCAAGGGGTTTGGTGATCAGGTAGTTTGGGCTATAGTTAGAAATGAGGTCCAAAAGCCTGAGTCCAAGTAAGGTTTGAATGAAATTTCTTTTACTCTAATTTTTTCTCCCTTTTCTCTGTTTTTTCTTTGATTATCTTCTCTTTGATACCTCCTGCCATCTCTCTTGTTTATTCATTTTTCTTTTTTATGTATTTCTTCAATTCATACTTTCTTCTCTCTAACTGTCTTATTGTTTAATTCCTGTGGGGTTTTTTGCCTTCATCCCTAAACCTACAACATTTCTTTCATTATTACATCAAATGATGAACGTTAATATTACTTTATAACATATTAATTTCAGAAGTATGTGGGGAGTGCTGACTTATATGTTTTTGTATAAAATAATTATTGGTTAGAAATACAGAGTCATACATATAACATGAAGTTCAGGGAGACAAAATGTCAGATGTTTCAGTAGCTTGTTCAGTTTTCTCTTATCGGAAAAACAAAAACCAGAAATGTGAGAACACTGATATTTTTCACAACTCTTGACTGCAGCAGCAGCTTGTCCTTGCAGAAATAAAATGGCCTGTGACATAAATCTGGGTGAATAGGGGAAATCCACTCTTAATATATGAAGGCCAGTAGTGTGTATAGGCATATATATAGAGAGAGGGAGGTACAAGTATGATTTTTAGGAGAAATATGAATTTCTCGTTTAGCTGAAAAGGGGAGAACTTTCCATAAATAAATTAGACTTCAGAGAAAACATACCCATTGGCAGGCAGAGGCCACCCACGTCAGGGACAGCAGGAAGGGAGCTGGAGCCTATTTCTCTCATGTGAAAGAGTAGCAGACATGACCGTGCAAGGAAGAGCAAGCAACCTTGGTTCTTTTTTTTTTTTTTTTTAAGATTTTATTTATTTGATAGAGAGAGAGATCACAAGTAGGCAGAGAGGCAGGCAGGGAGAGAGAAGGAGCAGGCTCCCTGCTGAGCAGAAAGCCCAATGTGGGCCTCGATCCCAGGACCCTGAGATCATGACCTGAGCTTTAACCCACTTAGCCACCCAGGCACCCACATCCTTGGTACTTGTTCCCACCAGCCAGGGAGCACTTCTCTTGAAAACTGAACTGTAATTAACACCGTTTGTTTCTAAAACTCAAAAAATATTTTATGTCAAGGCCACTAACTAATCGTTATTCTCTAGAAGACTAGTATGTCCCAATTACTAACACATAACCATCTTCATCTGCCTTATACAGTGAGTTTGCAATTCGTCAGAAAGAGAGGACAGAGACTACGAGGATTATTTCAGTATGGAGGAGCAATGGACCTTGAAAAAGGATATGTGTTGGGGACTCTGGAAAGGCAAGGTTAATTTAAGGGCAGCAGGAAGTAAGAATGAAAAGGAGAGTTGAGGAAATAAGAAAAAGTAGTTATGTTTTTATGAGACACTTCCAAAAAGTTGAGGGAGTACTCATGAATGGCCTCAAGAAAAGAAAGCCTAGGCATCCATGTCCTGTCTCTTGTGTTGCGTGAGGGAATAGGATATCTAGATATTAGACCTGCCACTTCATTTTTGTTCAGTCCATCCCAAAACACAATTTTATGTATTAAATGTCTTGTTTGAAGCACCAACTGTGGGTTTTGTTTTGTTTTTTTCTGATTAGTAAATGGGCTCATCATGCAGACAGATGTTAAACAAACAGACCCCAAAATGAATATAATCATATAGTTCACAGATGAAAAGGAAAAAAATACCTATATAATCTCATAACAAGTCTATGGATCTATTTTAGGTTGTGTGTGAGCCCAGATATGTTGTGATGGACAGTCTCCCTTATTTGTACTCTTGTTGTCAGAGTTTTTATTTACTAGTTGGCTTCAATATTCACACCTCAGTCACCAAATCCCAAATTGTCTTTACTTCTTCTGACTTCTTTCTGGACTCTTCTCTTATTCTTTCCTATCTTCTACTCCCTGGGTGTCCTTAATGGCTTTCATCTCAAATTCAACAAGTTTAGTATCACTTTCCCCACAGAATTTCTTTGTTGCTTGTCTTTTTTCCAGGTTTGTACAACATCAGTCTCTGAATTGTCACAGGAGCCAAAAACTGGTTCATTTCTTTCTTTCTTTTTTTTTTTTTTTAAAGATTTTATTCATTTGTTTTAGAGAAAGAGTGTGGGGAGGGAGAGGGAGAAAGAATCTGAAGTGGACTCCGCACTGAGGGGGAGCCTGACAGCTGTCTTGATCTCATGACCATGAGATCATGACCTGAGCCAAAACCAAGAGCTGATGCTTAATTCTGAGCCAGCTCAGCCACCTGAGGCACCCCACTCTGGTTTATTTCTATTAGACTAATTGGGTGAATACTATTGGCTGAACTTCACAATAAATCTCCCCGCTTCTAATTCTCCCTAACTTGGTCTATCCAAATGCACTGCTCATATCTGGCTGTATTACTCCTTTTTTCAGACTTCATCATCAGCTTTCATATATTGACATCAGGGCCACCTGTGAATCACCCATAACCATTTTTTAAATTTAATTCCACAACTCTTCTGTGATCTAACCATATTGGACTCTTTGTAGTTTGTAGATGTGCTCTGAAGCTTTCCACCTGCCTGATTTTTGCTCATTCTGTTCTAAGGAAAATATTCTGCCTTTTACCATTTTTGTCTTAAGTATACACATTCCCTATTATGATGTTAAACCTCATATTCTCTGTAAAGGAATTCCTGGTGCATTTTGATTGATATAATTGGCCCGTTAAATTTCAATTATTTTTTTCTTTGTAGAGTTCACATGACATTGTTCATGCATTTCTTTATGTGATTTTAATCTTCTCCCATTCTTTCTTGATGTTTGGGATCTCTTATTCATCTGTGTATTTCTAAGGTTATATGGTGTGGATGCTTAGTACTGCATCAAAACCCCTCAAAGAAGTTGAGTAAAACAAGCAGCACAGTTACAAATGGCAGCATCCATAAGTGACTACAGCATAGAAGAGGTGTTTCCCTTTAGCTTGGGAAGCCTTGTTTTCAAAGGGTTAATTGGATATCATGGTGAACTGGACATCATGGTGAACTTTCAAAGGGTTAATCAGGAAACAGGTGAACTGAATTTCTCCCCAGGCCAGCTTAAGGATTAAGTACTCCACGCTTCAAACTGCATCATTGCACATGCTGGAACTAAGCCAGGGAATCAGTTAGGCAGATCTTTATTTTAACCTTGCTGGACTTTCAGAGAAAGATCATTTGATGAGCTGAAAACTTCCCCAAATCAGTCTGTTACAGTTATGGTGATGGCTGGAGAAATCTAGTAAGCTCAGAACTGTCTTCCTGGAGATCTTTTCTCCTTCCTTTCTTTTTTTTTCTTTCTTCTTTTTTTTTTTAATACACAGAGTTCTATTTCCAACAATTGCATGTTATTTCACTTCTCAAGTAATGCCTTAAAAACTTAGAAGATTATAGTTTAGACCTTTTCATGAACCATTGGATACTTAAAACAAAATTTTTTTCAGATCAGATTCTTTTCTTCTTAATAGATAAATAAATTTGTATGTGTTCTGCCTGGTGAACAAAAGAAGACTGGAAAACTGCCTGATGATAGCATCTCTCTGTGATAGTTAGCTGGCATTATCAGGGGACTCATAAATGTCAGAACATTTAATCAGAGTAAAGGGAGTAAAATTTGAGTTTCTCAATTCTTCTACCAATAGGAAATGGAAGGCGGTGGGAATTAATCATCTTGGTTCTTTTATGTCATTTGATTCCAACAGACTGAATTTCCTCTGACAAGGAAGGTGGCATGCAGTGTGTAGTAATCTTTAAAAACCAGCATAACTTGGCTTTGATACAATATTCTCTGAAAACAAAAGTCTACACCTCAGTCTCAGGTTCAATAGCAGCATATACAAATTTTGTTGGCAAGAAGTATAAAAAGAAGTATATTCAGTTTTGTCAAAGTCTTTTCAATTCATTTCTTATTGATTGTTTCTTTTAGTTTGGCTTTTGTACAATTCTCAGGAGAAAAATAAATCAAAAAGAAAGTAAATGATTTTCCTATATAAGAAAATATATAATATATAAATATATATATAAATATATACACACACATGTGGATAGAGGATGATGATCCTCTAAGTTAGTGATATGAAAATAATTTTAAAATTGAATTGAATGATGGGGAAAATTTTAAAATGAAACAGACTGGCAACTATCACCATTTAATTTAATCACAGATATGATATCTCCTGTAAGTAAATGTATTAAGGGGTGCCTGGATGGCTCAGTGTGTTGAGCCTCTGCCTTCAGCTTGGGTTGTGTCTCAAGATCCTGGGATGGAGCCCTGCATCAGGCTTCCTGCTTCTCCCTCTCCTACCTGCTGGTGCTCTCTCTTGCTCTCTCTCAAGTAAATAAATAAAACCTCTAAAAATAAATAATAACTAAATAAAATGACAAGAATCTGCAAAACTTAGGTTACATTTTAATTCAAATGATTTTCTTTAAAATTAATCACACATTTATTTAAAAAAAAAAAAAAAGGAGAACTCTTAGCTTTCCAGATGGGCCTGGAAATATTTCTAAAATGCAGTTTCTCAGACAAAACAAGAGATGCAGATCTCAAAAGCAGAAAAGAGAAGAAAACAGACATGTTCTTAAAATGAACTTCAGCAGGTCATAGTAATATTTTTGTTACCTTAGAGGATAAATAGTGATTTATCCCCATCTTGAATATTTTCAGCCATGAATTGACATCATCTCCCAGCTCCACAGGGAGTCTGCTTCTCCCTCTGACCTTCTCCCCTCTCATGTGCATGCGTGTGCGCTCTCTCTCTCTCTCTCTCTCTCTCTCTCTCTCTCTCTCTCAAATAGCTAAATAAAATCTTTTAAAAAAATAAAATAAATAAACTAACAAATTTTAATAAGCTTAAATACCGAACATGTTTTACTTGGGTCCACTAAAAGTCAATCAATTTGTTCCCCATTGTCAGTTTTTACCTTGGGTACCTGAGGGGAAATCTGAAGTGGTTTTAATCCAGGGAGGGGTGCTCTTTGCTCCTCCATTGCAAAGGTAGGAGGGGCAGGAACTAATGGTGCTGGAGGTATGGAGGATGGTTTATGAGTGAGTTATGCAAGCTGTGCCCATGGTGGTGCAGGAATAGAAGGGGGAGGTGGAGGCAGAGGATGTGGGTGCCCCTGGCTAAGCTGGAGGTGGATAAAGGCCCAGAGGAAGAGAAAAAGGATCCAGTCCTGAAACTGGTCAGCTCCAATAGATGAGCCGACATAATGGTTTTTTGTTTTTTTTTTTGCTGGTTTTTTTTTTTTTTTTCCACCAACAAAGAATAAAAAATAGGCAGTCCAAGTTAGGTCAAAGAAGACAGAGTCTCCCCAAAACAAAAGGAGTTTCAGCAGCTGTTTGGGAATATTCCTTCAAGACCTGTCCCAAGGTAGACGAAGACAGACAATTGGTTCCAACTTCCCTAGCCATTAACCCATTTTCCTCAAAAATGAGGAAGAATACTCCACACAATAAGAGCCAGGCAACATTCATCTAATCCTCTCAAGATATATGCTAGATCTGACAAAAGAAGAAGCAAGGAAGGCATGAATGACTTAAGAAGAATAGGAAGGCATGTATAAGATCTTGGCAGCAAACTGTTTATAGGAGAATTAGTGGGAATTGAAGGGGCATAAAGAATGTGACAGAACACAGAGAAGGTGGTGGATTAACATAAGCAGCTGAGCTGATGGTGGATTGAGGGGTAGAAAGTGAGAAGTATGGACAAATGAGGGGTTTGGTATAGGGCCATAAAACCCTGACTGTATGGGATTTTGGTCAATTCCTACAAAATGAGGAGAGTACTTTTACTAGGAGTACATTACCAAAATATCCATCGACTTCCAGTGGTGTCCCATCAGGAATATTGCAGAAAGTTCCTGGGGTTCAGAGTGGCAGGAGGCATCCCTCTTTCTTGGCTCTTCTGAGAAAGGATGTCGAACTCCCTTCACTTCCCTATTGCATTCTAGACTACATCGGGTGTTGGTGAATGGACTGAAATCCCACAGAGATTGGGGCTGCCTCTTTGCATTTTGGGAGAGTCCATATTTTTGGTAATAAATAATACCCTTTGTAAGCCTCTAGTTTTTAATATTTATGGCTGGGGTGGAAGTCCTAGCCCTTGTTAAGAAGGGGGCAGCTATTTTTTGTTAAGCATCATATATCTAAGCTAGATATATGAGAGATATACAGGTATATTTTATAGATATATTTTATAATATATTTTAATCTGAGAGCAGGACCTAGAATACCAAGCAGTCCACGGGTAAGGACAAATGAAAGACATGAAAAAAATGAAAGTATGAAACTCTTATCTAATCCAGGCAACTTTCTTTTAAGCTCTATCATGATCCAGTCCCAAGGGAGTGGTCCCCTGTTGGGTGAGTTCCTCAACTGGATAATAGCTTTCTAACTGGTCCCTTTCAGGAAGCACACAGTAAGACATCCTAAATTTTATGTTCATCAAAGGTCACACCAGGTTATTTAGGAGGGAATCTTACACAGTAGTCTTGAGAACCATGGCCATCCTAACAACATGTATGGCCGTCTCATGCCCAAGAAGAGTACAGGTATTAACAGGTAAAACAGAGAGAGCTTGATTTCTGAGCCCAGGGACCTTGCTACCAAGGTACTAGTGTGCCTGTGGGAGGCAGGAGTTTGTCCCTCCCCATAGCATAAGCACAGGAAAGAGCACTCAAGAAGGGCATGTTCAAAAGTGTCATACCATTGAAACGTCTCCAGAAAAGAACAAGTAAGAAGTAGAGGCTGGGGGAATAAAAGCGACTCACTAAGTTGCACCAGTGCTCTTGGATTCACTCTGTAATCCTTGTGCAGGGCCACCAGAAGCGTTGCTGGGTCATGGAAGTGCAAAGGCGGAGAAAGAATGCTGGAGGTGATGTAAAATACATCTTAGTAATTTTATTTAAATAGCACGGGATAGGACCCACAGACAAAAAGAGCTGCACCTTTGCTGTATCAAGCTAGTGGTTATATGCGTTGTGCTCAAGGGGAAGGAGACGTACAAGGAGTATTAGATTATAAATGTCTTCTTCAAATTTATACTCAGAAAACTACTTTTGCAAGAATTATCTAGTGCTTATCATTCATTTTGTTATTAACTATTGGTGAGATATATAGGCAGTCATGAGACCCTTTAAGAACGTAGCAAAAATAAATAAATAAATAAATAAATAAATAAATAAATAAATAAATGTAGCGACTAGCATGTATTTGACCCTTATCAGAACTATGAAGGCAATAGGCCAGCCTTCCAGGCTAAAAGTGAACATTTTTCTGCTTCTGTCCCTCATCAGTTTAACTATAACTTCTAGTTTTATTTCTGACATGTATTTTCATCTCATATAAATTATTTCACAATGTACAAAAAGATAGCAAAAACTTTGTTTGCAGGAGAATGACAGTCTAAGCACTCTGACTAGCCCTTTTGCTAAAGACAGATGTAAATGTTGAAATTCTCTCTCCCTCTCTCCTTCTCTCCCTCTCTCCCTCTCCCCTCTATCTCTCTGTCTGCACACACATGTAACTAAGCTGATAAGGAAGTATGGAATCTATAAAACAAAATGAGAGTAGGAGTCCTGGGATATAAATTAAAGCACCTATAGACCCATGGTTTGTATTTTGCTGGCTTCCCAAAATATTATGAGGTACAGTGGTTAGGTTTGTGGCCTATGTAAGGTAAAAAATAGTGTAAGAGATTTATGCAGAAAGCTGGGGTCCCAAAGAGTCATACCATCCTTGTAATATACAATGAGAAGAAAAGCATCATACGGAATGGGACAGCAAGAAAACTTACCTGCTTCAACTCTGATACTTAATGAAAAGCTAAAATCTCTCTCTCTCTCTTTTTTTTTAAGAGACAAGATTTGTATCCTGACTATTTATAACATAAGCCAGACTCCAAGTAAGTTCATAAACTAAGTTCAAGTCACCTGAGTTAGCTAAAATTCTTCATAAGAAAGATTTTGGTTTTGAAGTTTGACTAATGACAGTTTTCAAACCCCATAACTCCTCTTTCACCTTTTGCTTCACATTTGAGCAAGCTGATTAAAAAACAAACAAAACCAGCATGTTCCTTCTCTTGGTGCCAGTAAGAAGTTAAAACCATGCAAACCCAAGCCTTCTAGTAGGAATCCTTACTTTTTTTTTTTTTTTTTTGCTTCTAAACCACATTCTTACTTTCAGTCTCACTTCACTTTAGCTGTTCGGACCAACTTGCAGCTGCCCTGCTCTCCCCAGAAAGTCTCATGGGGTAACTAATAAACCTTGGCATCTTGGTGCACATGGTGTCATCAGTTTGATGTCAGACTAATTTCATTGAGAAAAGTCCTACCCATCCTGCATGGGTTTACTATAAAATACCCACCCTTAAAACTACAGTGGAAATTGTAGATTTTTTTTTTTTCCTGGCAGTGGATGATGCTGGTGGTATACCAGATCCCATTTATAGGGCCGGTGCACACAGATGCTATAGTTTTGGCTGCTAGTAACTCAGTTATTTCCTCCTGCAAAGAACTGGCCATCATCAAATGAGAACTGCCTTGCCTAGGAGATTGTGCCAGTCAGGAACCACCCCTCAGCCAGTGGTTAACCTACTGGGGATAGGGGGATATTAAGAATTGTGAAGATTGTGTGATTTTACCCTACTTATAAACTAACAAGTTAGCTTGCCACAGTTTCATGAATGCTGGCAAAAGATATAAAACTTCATGGTCTAAGACAAAGGACTTTATCACTGAAAATAATAGCGATAGCCAGAGTATCAGAGCTGGTCCCTATGCCCTAGTTCCCATAAGGCAACGTGAAAAGGGCCAAGTTACACTTATGCATGAAATATATCAGGTTATGGGAGAAGGAATCTTGAGCTTGGGGAGCAGAATCTTTTATAATGGGCTATAAGCTTACCTTCACTTTGTCCCAGAGGGAGACATTATCTTTATTATACTGAACAGAAAATAAACCCATCCTTCAGTCTCGAGATAGATCTTATCTCCAGCTTCCAAGGCTTTTCACTATAGAGAGAAACAATTTTTAAAAGATAGTCCAGAACAAATGAAGTCAGCTCCTCTGCTCATAAGACAGGGAGAAATATGAGAGGTCTGTGGAAAATTGACTCCAACAGATGGGTTTATTTTACTAATCTACCATTGTACATTTTGAATTTTTTTTAAGATGTTATTTATTTATTTGACAGAGAGAAACACAGCTAGCAAGGGAACACAAGCATGGGGGGGTGAGAGAGGAAAAAGCAGCCTTCCCACTCACTGAGTAGGGAGCCCAATATGGGGCTCAATCCCTGGACTTCAGGATCATGACCTGAGCCAAAGACAGACATTTAGCAAATGAGCCACCCAGGCACCCCAACAGATCTATCAGTAATCACAAATAATGTAAATGGAGTAAGTTCTCCAATTCAAGAAATAGTGATTATCAGAATGAAAAAACAAGATTCTAGCCATGTAAAGTTTACGAGAGTCATACCTACAACCTAAAGACACACACACACCAAAAAGTATGTAATAACATTGTATTATAACATATGTCAGGCAAATACCAATAGAAAGCTGGTATTGCTAAACCAAATAATAGACTAAATGTAAAATGTCTTATGAGGAATAAGAAAAAGAAAGGTTTTATTTGACATAAAATAATGTTTCTGAATTTGTATGCTCCCAGAAGCAGACTTAAAATACATAAAACAAATATTGACAGAATTAAAGCAGAAATTAATAAATTCATTATCACAGTAGGAGATTTTAAACACATCTATCTTAGTAATTGAGAGATCTAACAGGCAAAAAAATCTGTAAGCATCTGCACAATTTCAATAAGACAATTAGCAAGTTTAATTTAATGGACATTTACATAATAGTGTATTCAGCAAAAGAATAATACGGAGCTTTTACCCACCTGTCAGATAATAAGCTGCAAAGCCAATTCCAAGAAATTCCAAAAAATTTCTGTCATGCAAATCACGTTCTCTGGCTATGTGCAACTGATAGAAATCAAGAGCAAAATGATAACTAGAAATAGCCAAAACTTTTATAGGTGTTGAATATAACTTTAATACATGTGCTATCAAACTTTATTTAGAAATTAGTGATAATGAAATATTGCATATCACATCTCAGGTGATATGACTAAAGCAATTATTAGCTTAAAATGATAATTTTAAGGAAAAAACACACTAAGTATTAATGGTACTTGTTCAAGCCAAAAATGAAAGAATTATCCTATTTCCAGGGTTCCTGATGGCTCAGTCAGTTAAGCTAAGAATCTGACTCTTGATTTTGAGATTGGAAAAATCATAGGTAAGAAAGTAAGAAGTTTAGAGTATGATTATGTCTTCTTCTGAATCCCAAAGTCTAAACCAGGGCCTGGTACACAGTTAGCTTGCTTGTTCGTTTTTTTTAAGAAATAAATACATTAATGATTAAATGAACCAATGAGTAAGTTTTGGGTATGGATTTCAGTGAATGATATCCCACATACAAATAGAACTATTTTTTTATAGCTAGTTTTTAATATCACAGAGGACAGGGTAAATTTGTCAACTTGTATTCTCAAATTCCTCCTATAAGTATCAATGAAAGGACAGTTTATTATTATAATTGAAACTAAGGTATCAAAACTGAAAAATTAACATGGTTTTGACTTTGAATAGTCCAGGGATATGTGAGCCAAAAGAATATTGCAGAGATAAAAATATCTCTAAAAATATTGACAGCCATGCATTTACTTTCAGTGCTTGAGACTACACTATGGTGATAAGGTGAAAATTATATAGTGTTTACAGCCTTCTCTTTGACCAGCATAGGAAAGGGTGGAAAAACAAAGTCGCATATAAAAAGCTGAGACTATTTTTGTTATATCTATGAGTAATGCTGAACTTTGGCTCATTTTCCCTTCATATTTTCTTTTCTTTTTTTCTTTTTTCCAAGATTTTACTTATGTCTCTGAGAGAGCAAAAGAGAGAGCACAAGCAAGGGGAAAAGCAGGCAAAGAGAGAGGGAAAAGCAGGCTCCCAAAATAGGCCTCTATCCCAGGACCCTGGGATCATGACCCCAGCCAATTGTTCTCTTAGCGAGAACAATTACATAAGAGAAAGAAACTAAACACATCCAAATTGGAAATGAAAAAAGGTAGATGCTTAACCAACTGAGCCATCCAGGCACCCCTTTTTTTCATGTTTTCATTGCTACAAAGCAAGTTAATACAAAATATTCAAAGTGTTTTGCTCTTATGTATACATTGAGAGCAAAAATAAAAATTTAAAAACAAATCACCTTCTCATGTAGTTGTTCTCTGATTGGGTGAATAGCTATTATTTGTTTTATGTTTCCTTTTTTTAATTATAAAAATATCACATCCCACATAAGTCAAATACACAAGCAGATATATTGGAAAGTAAAAAGGCACACCAAAAAAAAAAAAACAAAACAAACACCCTTCAAAACTTTTCACCCTCCTGCCTTACCACAACAGTTTAGCATATAATATTCTACCTCTCTCTATGAATCTTTAAATTATATATCAAATATCTGCATATTATTAAATATATATTGTTTTAAGGGCACAAAGAGGTGGATGTGAAGAGATGATAAAAGATATTCCATGCAATGGTGTACAAAAGAGAGAGGGAGTGATTATACTCACATTGCAAAAAATAGACTTTAAGTCAGAAATTCTCAGAAGAGACAAAGGTTATAACATAATGGTAAAGGGGCCAATTAAACAAGAGGATATAACAACTGTAAATATATAATCACCCAACATTGGAGCACCTAAATATATTAAGCAACTATTAACAGCACTAAAGGAAAATAAACAACTATACAATATTCTACTCTCAACATTGAATAGATATCCAGACAGAAAACCAATATGGAAACAGTAGACTTGAATAACACTATGAAGCAAACGACTCTAACACACATTAACATAATGAAAGCTAAACATCACCATCATTATAATAGCTGTAGAAAAATCTTTTGACAAAATACTCTTTCATGATAAAAACACTTAACAAAGTAGAAAGAGAAGAAAAAAAATAACATAATACAGTTTTGTATGACAAACCCATAGGTAACATAAAATTCAGAATAAATAAATAGATAAAAATGATAAAAAGCAGAAGTTTTTCTTTAAGATCAAGAACAAGACAAAAATCCCCACCCTCACCATTTGTATTGAACAAAACCCTTGTATACTATTGGTTGGAATGTAAACTCTTAGCAAGAACAATTACATAAGAGAAAGAAACTAAACACATCCAAATTGGAAATGAAAAAAGCACAAGTGTCTTTATTTGTAGTTTACATATCTTAAATACAGACAATCTTAAGGATGCCACTAAATAACTGTCCAAACTACTAAATTAAATAAAGTTGCAAGGTACAACATCAACATACAGAAAGCTGTTGCATTTCTATGCATTAACAATAAACTATAAAAAAATAAATTAAGAAAACAGTTGCTTTTACAATAGCACCAAAAATATAAAATACTTAGGAATAAATTCAACCATGAAGTTAAATACCTGTGCATTGAAAATTATGAGATATTGATAAAAGAAAATGAAGAAGATGCAAATAAATGTAATGGTACTCTGTTTTTATGGAAAGAAGAGTTAATATTAAATTGTATATAGTACATTTTAGGAATTCAATACAATTCGTATCAAAATTCCAATGGTATTTTTCATAAATATAGAAAAAAAATCGTATTTTTTTTTTTTTCAAAATGGCAAAGGTCCCAAATAGCCAAAGCAATTTTGAACAAGAAAAACAAAACTGGAGGTATCATACTTTCGGACTTCAAGTTATATTACAAAGCTACAGTAATCAAAGCAGTATGGGACTAGAATAAAAACAACATACAGACCATACAGACCAGTAGAACAGGGAGCCCAGAATTTTTTTTTTTTTTTTTTAAGATTTTTTATTTATTTGACAGAGAGAAACACAGCCAGAGAGGGAACACAAGCAGGGGGAGTGAGAGAGGGAGAAGCAGGCTTCCTGCCAAGCAGGAGCCCAATGTGGGACTCAATCCCGGGTCTCCAGGATCATGACCTGAGCCAAAGGCAGTCGGTCAACCAACTGAGCCACACAGGCGCCTGGGAGCCCAGAAATTAATCCACATATTTATAGTCAACAGATCTTGGATGAGGCTGCTAGGAACACACAATAAGAGAAGGATAGTCTTCAAGTACCTGGGTGGCTCAGTCAGTTAAGCATCCAACTCTGTTCTGACTCAGGTTGTGATCCCAGGATCCTGGGATCAAGCCCCATGTCAGGAGTCTGCTTGGGATTCTCTCCCTCTTCCTGTGCCTCCCACTCCCGCAGCTCACTCTGTCTGTCTCTCTCTCTCCCTTTCTCAAAAAAAAAAGTAAATAAATAGGGGAACCTGGGAGGCTCAGTCATTAAGCGACTGCCTTCAGCTCAGGTCATGATCCCTTGGATCATGTACCACACCAGGCTCCCTGCTCTGTGGGAAGCCTGCTTCTCCCTCTCTCACTCTCCCTGCTTGTGTTCCCTCTCTAGCTGTGTTTCTCTCTGTCAAATAAATAAATAAAATCTTTAAATAAA
>PITA01013016.1:0-34482 GCA_004023965.1 Spilogale gracilis
AGGGGGAGGAGAAGGAGAGGGATTCTTTCCCTCTGAGATCATGACCAGAGCTGAAACCAAGAGTCAGAGGCTCAACCAACTGAGCCACCCACACACTCCTTAACCATTTTTAAGTGTAAAGTTTATTCACGCTGTTGTGTAAACAGACCTGCAGATCTTTTTCATCTGAAACTGAACAGAAACTCTATACCCATTAAATAACTGCCTCTTCTCTGCCCCAGCCTCTGACAACCACCATCCTTTTTTTAAAGATTTTATTTATTAGATTAAGACAGATAGAGAGTGAGCACAAGAAGGGGGAACAGCAGGCACAGAGAGAAGCAGACTTCCTGCTGAGCATGGAGCCTGATGTGAGGCTTGATCCCAGAACCCTGGGATCAAGACTGAAGCTGAAGGCAGATGTGTGACCAACTGAGCCACACATGTCCCACAATCCTATTTTCTTTGTATCTATGTACACGACAGCTTCAGATATTCAGGGAAGTGGAATCATACAGTATTTGGCTTTTTATGACTGGTTTATTTCATTTGGCCTAATGCCTTCAAGGGTCATCCATGTGGCCTGTGACAAGATTTCCCATTTTCGGGCTGAATAATATTCCACAGCATGTATATACTGCATTTTATTTATCCACTTATTGACTGATGGACACTTGAGTTGCTTCTGTCTCTTGGCCTGGCAAATGGTACAATGAATGTGGCTGTGCAAATATCTCTTTGAGATCCTATTTTCAGTTTTTTTGGATATATACCCAAAAGTAGGATTGCTGGATCATAGAGTAATTCTATTTTTAATTTTTAAAAAAGATTTTATTTATTTATTTGACACACAGAGAGAAACACAGCTAGCGAGGGAATACAAGCAAGGAGAGTGAGAGAGGGAGAAGCAGGCTCACCATAGAGCAGGGACCCTGATGCAGGCCTCATCCCAGGACCCTGGGATCATGACCCAAGCCGAAAGCAGAGGCTTAACCCACTGAACCACCCAGGAGCCCCTCTATTTTTAATTTTTAATTTTTTAAAAAATATTTTATTTATTTGAGAGAGAAAAAACATGCACACAAGCTGGGGGAAGGGGCAGAGGGAGAGGGAGAAGCATAACCCCACCCCTCCTGAGCAGGGGGCCTGATGCAGGATCCCAGGATCATGACCCAAGCTGAAGGCAGATGCTGTTTTAGAAACCTCCATACATGGGGTGCCTGGGTGGCTCAGTAGGTTAACCCTCTGCTTTCAGCTCTGGTTATGATCCCAGGGTCCAGGGTCGAGGCCCACATCCAGCTCTCTGCTCAGCAGGGAGCCTGCTTCCCCTTCTCTCTGCCTACTTGTGATCTCTCTCTCTGTCAAATAAATACATAAAATCTTAAAAAAAAAAAGAAAGAAAGAAAGAAAGAAAGATGGGGCGCCTGGGTGGCTCAGTTGGTTAAACAACTGCCTTCGGCTCAGGTCATGGTCCCGGAGACCAGGAATCAATCTCGAGTCCCACGTTGGGCTCCCTGCTCAGCGGGAAGCCTGCTTCTCCCTCTCTCACTCCCCCTGCTTGTGTTCCCTCTCTGGCTGTGCTTCTCTATGTCAAATAAATAAAATCTTGAAAGAAAGAAAGAAAGAAAGAAAGAGAGAGAGAGAGAGAGAGAGAGAGAGAGAGAGAGAGAGAGAGAGAAAGAAAGAAAGAAAGAAAGAAAGAAAGAAAGAAAGAAAGAAAGAGAAAGAAACCTCCATACAGTCTCTATAGGGGCTGTAACCATTTTATCCTTTCACCAAAGGTGCACAAAGCTGCGATTCTCCACAACCTCCCCAAAACTTGTTACTGTCGTTCTTTTTTTTTCTTGTTGAGAGGGCAGAGAGGGAGAGGGGGAGAGAAAGGGAGACAGAGGAAGAGAGAGAACTTAAGCAGGCTCCAAGGCCAGCAGGGAACCTGATCTCAGGACTCAGATCATGACCTGAGCCAAAACCAAGAGTCAGATACTTAACTGAGCCATCCAGGTGCTTCAACACTTGTTCCTTTCTGGTTTTTTGTTTTGTTTTGTTGGAGAGTAGTCATCTTAATGGGTGTGAGGTGATATCTCATTGTGGGTATAATTTCCTTAGTGACTAGTGATGCCGGCCATGTTTTCCTGTGCCTGTTGGCCAAGTGCTTATTTACCTTGAAGAAATGTTTATTCAAGTCCTTTGCCGGACATTTTTCTTTCTTTATGTTAATTACAGTATAGTTAATATAGTTATATGAGTTTCAGGTGTACAATATAGTGATTCAACAATTCCATACATCACCTGGTGCTCATCATGACACGTGTACTCCTTCACTCCCATCACCTGGTTCCCCCATCCCCCACGCCCCGCCCTCGGGGTCACCATCAGTTCTCTATAATTAAGAGACTCTTTCTTGGGGCGCCTGGGTGGCTCAGTCATTAAGCATCTGTCTTCAGCTCAGGTCATGATCCCAGAGACCCGGGATCGACCCCCCTATTGGGCTCCCTGCTCAGTGGGAAGCCTGCTTCTCCCTCTCTCACTCCCCCTGCTTGTGTTCCCTCTTTAGCTGTGTTTCTCTCTGTCAAATAAATAAAATCTTTAAAAAAAAAAAAAAGGTTTTATTTATTTATTTGACAGAAACACAGCTAGAAAGGGAACACAAGCAGGGGGAGTGAGAGAGGGAGAAGCAGGCTTCCTGCCGAGCAGGGAGCCCGATGTGGGACTCGATCCCGGGTCTCCGGGATCATGACCTGAGCCGAAGGCAGTCGCTTAACTAACTGAGCCACCCAGGCACCCATAGGTTTTATTTTTTTAATTCCACATATGAGTGAAATCATATGGTATTTGTCTCTGATTTCTGTCACTTGGCATTCTGCTGTCTAGCTCCATCCAGGTCATAGGGAATGCATTTGTCCGATTTTTAATGGAGTCATTTTTTGTTGTTTGCTATTGAGTTGTAGGAATTCTTTATATATTTTGGATATTAACCCCTCATCAGATGATGATTTGCAAATGTTTTCCCCACATTACCCCCAGACCAGCCCATCATGGAGAAAAATCAAATCTCATTAAAGGCCATTGATTTTCCTCCAGATCTGCTGCGGGTACACTTTGAGGCCTCTCAGTATTACCGCCAGGTTCCCACCTTCAGCCCCTCAACTGCCACCCTAGCTTCCCCAGGGAAATTGAGGAGTGGGGGCCTGGGAGGCCATAGGGAGGGTGTGAGGCCTGTGGGCGCCCTCTGCTGGAGACCCCAACCGGCTCTGTTCCTTCAGCGCAGCTGCCCTTGACACCCAGCTGGTTTCTGGGCAGTATTTCCCTGCCTGGCCTGCACAGAGGGGTACGTGTTTCTGTGTGTGTATGTCTGTCCCTCTGTGTTGATGTGTGATTTTGTGTGTCTGTGTGTGAGTCCTGGGGTGTCAGTGGTGTGTCTCTGTGCACCAGTCTGTGCTTATCTCACCTCTGTATCCCTGTGTGTCCATAAGCAGTGGGGGTGGGGGTCTTGGTTTGCATTTGAGTTCCGGAGACCATGGACCATGCTGCCCATGACAAAGCCAGCCTGGGGAAGGGGAAGGGGCTTGATGTAGGATAAACCCAAGATATGGGTTTATCTCCCCAGGGGCCAAGGGCTGGGTAGGCCTCTGGAGGGGCACAGGCTTCTCTGCCTTCTCCCATTCACCCCTTTCGTCCCCTTGACATCTTGGAAATGGAGCCCCTTGCTGACTTTGTTGCAGTATTAGGTTTGGGGTTTGGAGGCTGGTGGGAAACACTGGCGACCTAATATTGGATGGTGGGCATGAATTCTGCCCCTCCCGCCCCCACTCCTCCAATCTGAACTGAGTCCCAGGTGGGTGTGTTTAGAATGAATGGACAGGTTTTCACCTGGTGAGTCCGGAGAGAGTAGGTAGAGAAGATTGGCAGTGAAGGGGTCAGGAGGAGTTTATGGCATGGAGGGTATTCCTGACTGCCTGGGTCATGTTCTAGCATAATATCAAACATCAGGGTCAGCCTTAATGAGGAAGAAAGTCACAACAGGGGCCTTTTGGCTTTTGTGGGGTGAAGTGACTTTGGCCTGGCAGTAGGCTGGACCACTTGCCTCTGACCCCCCTGCCAGGGCTGGAGGTCGGCCATGGTGCCCGACTGGCCTTCTAACTAAATTCGGGGACACAGCTGAGCTGCCCCAGGGAGCAGCCTCGATGAGGCCTCCGATAAAGTTGGGGGCGGGGGCGGGTCCCTGGGTACGTGCCCTCAATAAAATTGGGCTGACTGCCCCTACCCCAGTCCTGCCCGGCCTGTCATGGTCATGGATGTGAATGCATGTTCTCCCATAGGCCTCTGCTGAGGAGCTGGGAGCAGCTGTCCGGGTTCTGGGGACAAGCCAGATTTATGGCACTGGGAGAAATATTTAGGCCTGAGACAGTTTGGTTGTGTTAATTATGGAAATCTAAAGATAATCTATATTTAATGCTGAATTTTGTCAAATTTGCTAAAGAATTAGGGGAGCGTGTGCAAACAGTGACACTTCAATGAAGAACAAGGTGCAATTAAACTCTGAAATTTACAGTGGAATAATTGGAGAGCATGACAAATATAGTTATCAGCAGCAACTAATTAGGGGTCTGCTCGAGGTTTCTGGGCTTGATTAATCTCGCCTGGATGCTAATAAGTTATGCTGGGCAGCTGATGCCATTTGTCGCCTCCTACTTTCCACCTTCGCCCAGCGGCCCCAGCGCACTTGGGGTTGGGGATGTGGCCTGCGGTCCATGCCTCTGTACAGCCTGGCCCGAAGGGGAGAATGGGGCCACCACAGCTCCTATGCGGAGACCAGAACATCTTGAGCTTCTCTGTTCAGGCATCCTGGAGCCTCACTTGAGGCTTGCTGGGATTGGGGGACAGAGAGTTGGGGCTGAGTTTTGCTGTCTAGCTGAGCCTCAGTGGGTCAGATTTGTTCCCTCACTGTTGACATAGCTCAGTCTGACTCTGCCTTTCACTCCACACGTCATGGGAAGGGGCAGTGAGCCCCAGACTCTGACCCAAGAGAGATCCATACAACTCTTCCTTGGCTAAAGCCCCCCTCCTCTTTCCCTGCCAGATCGCTGCTAATCTTACTTGCTGCTGTTTGTGGCCAAGCCTTAGCTCCACTGATCAAAGTTTAAGGCTGTGCGGGTGCTATTCCCCAGCTGGAGTGGGGCCAGTACCCTGTGAAGGGTCCAAGTGTTAAGCCAGAACAGCCCCTTCCTCTTTCTGTCTCTCACCTTGTCTCCGATTCTCTCTGTCTTATGATCCAGAAACCTCCCTCAAACCTGCTGCCCTTGTCCCCCCACCCCCCGCAGGACCCCACCCTGGGAGAGGTCTCTGTGTGAGTAGTTGGGAAGAGGGAGTAACCCCTCAAGAACTCTTTTCTCCACTGCCCACGCTTTGCTCACAAGTTCTCCGAACTGTCAAGTCCTTCACTTGGGGTCCCCCAGGGCTGGTGGAGTCTGGCGGCCCTGTGCATGGGCCCCATCCTGAGCGGTCCCCCTCTCACCCCCTGCCTTTGTTCCATGTCATTTGGCACAGCATGGGGTCTCCAATTGGCAGCCTCAGGGGAGGGGAGCAAATCTAAAATGGGAAGTTAGATGAACTGCTTCCTTGTGAATGTCTTCATTAGACCAGACCTCTCAAAGCACGAGTGGGACATTGGGACCTCGGGACCTCGATGTGACTGGTGGAGAGGGGGTGCAGGAGGAGGACAAGGCCTTCCAGAATGCCTCTCCCTGGTATCTGGGCCAGAGTGGTCCTACTCCTGGGAGAAGAGGTCATTGCTTCCTGGGGCCTTAGTGTCTCTTCCTAGTTGTGGCCTTCGGAGTTTTGAGGTCAGAGTGACCTGCGTTTGTGTCCTGGCAGTGGGGACCCTGGGTTGTTGCCAACCATGTCAAGTCTTGATTTCTTTCAGGGCACTAATCCCTGGGGGTTACCAAGACCTCCAGTAAAAGACTAGGAGCTGAGGAGGCCCTCAGTAAATGGGGATCCCTCCTCGCCGTCCTTTTACCGTACCGTGCCTCCTCCCCCCCTTCACTCCCATCTGAATTCCCTGTGGTTTGCACAGTTGTCCATGTGACTGTGTCAGACTCATCCACCAGAAGGCAATGGATGCCATGGGCACAAGCAATGGACCCTAGCAATGGGGCTATCCTCTCCTCAGGCCTCCCTCTGCTCTGCTGTCTCCTGGACCTGAGGGCTGGAGGATGTGAGGTCAGGGAGTCTTTTGTTCCCTTCACTGCACAGATAAGGCCCTTTGAGATTTGGGTGAAAATTAGAGAACAAGCTTCTTGAACTTTGGTACACTGCGACTCATTCACCAGTCACCTCTGCCGTCCTGCGCCCCGAGGGCAAGGCTTAGTTGGCCCATTTTACAGATGGGGAAATGTGTCTTGGTCATTGCTTATTCTTGCAGAGACTGGCAAGTCACACATGTACAATACATCAGATAAACCAAGGCTCCGAGCAAATCTGCTGAGAGTGAAGTGGCCTATGGGGGGAGGAGGTTGGGCAGGGAGAGTTGGGACTCAAATCCAGGCTTCCCTGACTTCTCAGTTAGCAGCTTTTCCTCTGCCCCAGTTTTTCCGATCACTCAAGACCCTGGTCTAATCCCTACCAGTCATTGTCACAGCCCCAGGTTCTGAGACAACTGAAAATGGGCCTCAGGCTTCCAATTCCACCTTCTAGATCCTCAGGGGCTGTGTGTCTGTGGGTAGATGAGTTCCCTGGAGCCACGGCTTTCTGGAAAATGGTCAGGTGATGCTCAGTCCCTTCTTTGCATGGTGATTATGGGATGAAATGAGATGTTGGATGAAGAAGCCCCTCTCCCCTAGGCTCCCTGTGAGCCTGGGCTGGGGGTTCCCTTCAGGGACTCTAGGTCTGTCGCTTGGAGCTGGGAGGAGGAATGTAGATACCCGAAGGTTCTGCTTAGACTCTCTCTGGGGGAAGAATGTGATGGGGGCCTCCTTTCTCCGGAACCTCCAGCCCTTGCAGCTGCTGGAAGTGAGCCTGGCTCCGTCTCCATGGCAACGTGGGCCCGCCGCCTGCAGAGCCTTCCCGTGCCAGCCGCCTTGACCTCACTTAGGATGATTACCTTTCGGCAAATAAAATAATTGTGTTAATAAAGAGGTTGTTCATCCCCTCATCCCACACCCCGCTTGGCCTGTTCCCCACCCCCACCCAGCCCTGGCTTCCCCCACCCCATTACCCCTAGCCTGTGGGATGCCTTACTCTGAAACAAGTTGTTGACTGAGATCCCAACTGGGTTTTAATTTTAGCTGATTTTAACCATCTCCCATCCTCCCCTTCTTGCCTTCTGCCTCCCTGCCCCGGACGTCTTTGTTGAAGTTGCACAGCTGAGGTAATATGACTCTTCCGTCTTCCTTCAATGTGGCTTTGAGCCCCTACTGGGCCTCCCAAGCCCGCACAATAATAAATTCCACTTATTGTGGGCCTGCTGTGTGTTACAACCTTTACAAGTGCTTTCACGATTGTCCCTCCTTAATCCCGGTAACAGCTGTGTCAGTCAGGGACTTCAGGGCCACTCGCCAGAGGAGAAGACTGAGGCTCTGGGAGAGAAAACCTTTTTTTAAAATTTATTTTTAAATTAGAGTAGAGTTGCCACACAATATTCCATTAGTTTCAGCTCCTGGCTGGCCACTGGGTTGGGCTTCCAGGGGGCCAAGGGGAGAGGGACCTAGCCACAGAACATGGAGTGGCACCATGCCTTGTGACCCGTGCTCCCAAAGGTGGGGGAGACCCAGCTCAAGGTGCTGTGGAAGCAAAAGCCATGGCAGAGGCCCCAAGGGGGACAAGGAGGACAAGATGGTGGTTCGGGGGCCTCTGGTGAGCGGCTGCCACTTTGGTGAAGGCCTCGTGTTTGTTATCGTGTGTGAGGCTCGTCACAAGCCCATTTTGCAGATGAGAAAAGTAAGGCTCAGAAAGCTCAGGTGAATTTTTCAAGGTCACACAGCTGGTAAAGAGCTAGCACGTAAGCCCAGATTTGCTTGACCTCTCTGCCCATGCTCAGTGCTTGTTTGACTTTATCAGGCTGCCTGCCAACTGTGGGAAGGAGAGGGAAAGGGAGAGGCGGGGAGGGAGAAAGGACCACAAAACGGGCCAAGCAAGGCATGGAGCGCAGTCTCTGTACATGGATGGGGCCGCTCAGATGGTTAATGACACTTTAGCCACTGTTCAGTAATTTAGGTTCTTGTTACTGTTCATGCTGAAGAGTGGTCAACAAAATTGTAGCTAGGAATAGTGTCAGCAGTCTGGATCTGAGGCCCTTCTTGAGTCCCAGGCTAGAAACCATTCTCTTCAGCCCCTCATTACCACCAGAGGCTGTGAGAGTGAGCGGACCTTGCAGGGGCCGGCCGCGGACCGGAGGCGCGCTGTGCACACTAGGTGGCGCTCTGACATTGGGAAAAGCCTCCGAGGGCCTGCCTTGCCTTGGCCGGTGGGCGGGGCAGAAGTCCCTCTTCCGGGACCTAAGGTAGGGGGGTCCGGGGCTAGGGTTGGGTGCACAAGCGCAGGAGAGGTTGGAAGCCGGGCTGGGGGTCGGGGACACTGTTCCAGTTACAACTCCTGGTCATTTCCTGGGATCCCAAACAGGGGGGCTGACACAATAGCAGTGGAAGGAACAGAGGGGCTGCAGAGGGGCGTGGGGGTGCCGGTTAAGGAGGATCAGCCCCGAAGTGTGTGGATGAGCCTGAGCTGCTGAGGGCATGGGGAAGGCTGTGCTCTCTTGGACCACTAAAGCCCAGGTTTCTAAACCCCGGGTCTCTCTGGCGGTGGGACTTGCCCAGCTCACCTGCCCTTGGACCCTGGGCCAGGTTAAGAGGGAGGTTGGGGATGCTAGGTATGTGTAAGCCTCCAGCCAGTATTGAAGGAAGCCTGCAGAGATGTTGACAAGACATGGGCCCAGGCCCCAAAGACCTGGATTCCTGTCCCTGTGGAGCTATGTCCTGAGTGTGAACGTGGGGAAGTCTCAGATGCCTGTTTCATTCTTGGTGACAGGGATGTTATTCTCCAAGTTGCTGGGACACTGGAATGAGGTCATACACAGAGGCATTCAGAGCGCCCAGCATGGGGGCATCTCTCTTGTGTGGTCAGTTTGCGAAAGTGGCATCTTGGTCCCCTCGGTGCCGGCAGGCTTGGTCAGTTAGTTCTCAGTGATGCTGGTTGGTTAATGTCAGGGTGAACGCAGCTGAAGCTGCCAGTATTCCTGAGGGGGCCTTCTGAACATCACTCTGCGGGAGAGCATCCCCAAAGAACTTTGCCCTCAGATTTTAGCATTTCCCTTGCTTAGAAATGTGTACCTTAGAGCTGGGCCTGCCGGCTCCCTGTAGCTGTCCTGTGCCCCCCCTTGCAGGCGGCTCTCTGCTTGTCTGGGGCCCCGTGGTATCTACCCCCTGAAATCCCTGGGAGTAAGGAAGGAGAGGGGGCAGACTTGCCTCTAGGCCTCTTTTCCAATAGTCTGCTCGCCCACTTCCCTCCTGGTACAGGTGGGGAAAACTGAGGCAAGGGGGACCTACAGAGACAAACCACAAATCCCTGAATGCTAGTAGGTGTCAGGAGTGAAGTGGCAAATGACTTCCTAGCTTCCTTGGGGACCTCTGATGGGTGTGGGAGGTGTAGGAGTCTTCACCCTAAACTCCCAGGATAGAGGTGCCGAATGGTTGGCCTGAGACCAGCAAGGCTCTAGGGGAAAGGACGGGAATAGTTCAGGATCAGTAAGTCAAGGGAAAGGGCAGTGGGGCCAGACTTCAGTGGGCAAACACTGCAGATGTTCGGCGAGACACCTTATGTAGACCCAGCGCTCCTATAGGCCCTGGGGACTCAAGGGACCCAGCTGGACACAGTCCATATGCCGGGGGAGGGTTCACGGAATCAGGCTGCTTGAGGCTTGACTCCAATCACCTAACACCCTGAAGTCCCTGTTTCATCATCTGTAAAATGGAGATAAAGTGTCCTTGTTGGGGTACTGTTGTGGATGTTAGGCTCACGGAAGGTGCTTAGCTTGGGTGGGAACTGCTATGCGTCCAGTCAGCATGAGAGCGGTCCCTAGCTCCCAAGAGCGTGACCTTGAGTGAGTTGCTCACCTTCCTTGAACCCTGGCTTCCTCCTCTAAGAAAAGGATTCATACTATCTGCCCTCCCCACCGCACGGGACTCCATTCTGGTCCTGAAACCCACTGACAGAATGCCTGGGCAGTGTCCCTGTAAATTGTGTGGGTGTGTGGGAGACCCCAGCATTTGTGCTCTATTGACCCTGCGGGCTACCTGAGCCGGTAAAGTTGTCAGTGGATGTGTGGTGCCCTGGTGGTTCATGTCAGGACATCTGTGCCCAGAGCCCCAGGGCGGGAACTGAGGCCCCGGTGGAGGCGTGCCTGAGAGCCAGCCTGAGAATTTGCAGCATCTCCTACAGGCCTAGTGAAGTCTGGAAATAAATCTCAGAGATAGAGATGGGATCAACCCTTCCCCCGACCCCAACTGTGGGCTGGAAGCTGGGCAGGGCTTTCTGTTGAGGTTGGGGTGGGGTCCTCTTTCCTCCCGTGTGTGTCCTTTTCTCCGTGGACCCTTACCTGCCAGACTGAATTCCTGCTACCTAGCTACAGAACAACAAGGAAGAAATAATAGAGTGGGCTCTAGCCCAGAGATTTTTGATGTCTGCCTCCCGCTCTTCACACAGATGAGAAGTTTCCTGTCACCTCTTTGAGTGTTTATTAGTGCCAACCAGCTGGCTGAGTGGTGGCCCTGGCCAGGGTTCAGCTTGGACCGGGGCTGAAGAAGCAAGGAATCCACAGAGGAGACTCCTGTCTGAGAGACTGAGGATTGGGGGCAGCCCCCGCCCCATTTCCAGGGAAAAGAGCTGTAGGAGGCAGTGTGGTAGAGTGGGAAGAGCCTGGGTGGCGGGGTCAGGGAGCCTGGGTTCCAATCTCTCCTAGCTGGGGATGTCTCTGGCCAGGTGACTAGAAACAGGACTCATTCTGGAGAGTAGACAGGCAACTTGTATGAGATCACCAGAGTGAGGGGCCTTAGACTGTGAATTCAAGCATCCTTTTCGATAGGGTCATTTAACTGGAATTTGGGCAATTTTGTGGCATCCCATCCCCCCACCCCAGCTGCTCTTCTCAGCTCATTGACCAATTGATTGGGTGAAAGGCATCACAGAAATGAGCAAGGTGCCATCCAGTTGGGGGATAGGATGTGAACAGAAAATCCAGAGTATGCTTCCTTCCCAGGACAGCATAGAAGAAAAGGAGCTTCTCTGGCTGGGGGAGGATTCCAAAAAGTTCTCATAAAAGAGGCCCCGACTGCCTGACGAGTGGATGGCCTAGGGCCACAGCCATGAAACGGCGAACAGGCTGTTCTCCTAGAGCAAAGTTTAAGTAATGGGAACCTGAAAGGGAGTTGTGGCAAATTCCCGGATCATTAAAACAAAAGTGCACTGTGTCTGAGAAGAGCATAGGAGGCTGAATTATTTGGAAAATTACTAAAATGTTATTTCAAATGCCTGGATCTGCCCTGCTCCCTCAAGGTGGCCCACTTGCTTTTTCCTTCCCTTCCGGAATAACAGGCTTAAAAAAAATCTCTTCCTCCTCCTCACGCTCAGCTTCCCATCATGTCCTTAACCCCACTTTCACTCCTCCAAGAAAGAAGGTGGCATGGGGGGGGCGCCTGGGTGGCTCAGGGGGTTAAAAGCCTCTGCCTTCGGCTCAGGTCATGATCGCAAAGTCCTGGGATCAAGCCCCACATCGGGCTCTCTGCTCAGCAGGGAACCTGCTTCCCCCTCTCTCTGCCTGCCTCTCTGCCTACCTGTGATCTATCTCTCTGTCAAATAAATAAATAAAATATTTTTTAAAAAGAAGGTGGCATAGGAGGTAGATTGGGAGAGGGGGTGGGGGTAGGTGGTCCCTAAACTGTCCTGGGATAATGAGGAGGGATGGCCTTAGGTTGGAGGTGTTGGAGCTGCATTTTATGCTCGGGTCTCTGAAGGCAGGTACATGGGGGGAAAATCCTTTCCTGTGCCAGAAATTCTCATGTCAAGTAATTTACATTAAACCGGGCTCACAACAATGTTCATTCTTTCTATGATACCAGAGGAAGGGGATGGAGTTTGGGTAGCAGAGGTGGAAGAAGGAGAGGGAGGGAGGAGGGAGATGAGGCAGGCCAGTAGCCTGGGGGGAAGAGCTGCCTGCTTTATTTTTCTTATTCCTGGAGCAAGCTGGCTGAGCCTGTCCCTAACACACAGCGGGCAGCAGGCAAGAACACAGGCTAAAGGAAAAGACAACTTGGGCCCCTTTCCCTCCCTGCTTCTGGTTCCATCTCCCTCTGTCTCTCTGTCTCTGATTCCTGAGGCAAATCCCCGGGGTCTCCTAGGGCACCCCTGTACTTCCCTTGAGTTGTATAGGGTGGAAATGATTTTGTTTTTTCTCATTTTAGACTGAGCTTGGGAGTTCTCATGACCAGTTACTGAGTGTGGCCTTCCCCTTTGTGGGACACAGGGTGGGTAGAGAACCCACATTTCTGGTGCCTGGGTGGCTCAGTTGGTTAAGTAACTGCCTTCAGCTCAGGTCATGATCCCGGACACCGGGGATCGAGTCCCACATCAGGCTCCCTGCTCCACGGGAAGCCTGCTTCTCCCTCTCTCATTCCCCCTGCTTGTGTTCCCTCTCTGGTGGTGTTTCTCTCTGTCAAATAAATAAAATCTTAAAAAAAAAAAAAAAAAAAGAACCCACATTTCTCTCTCTCTCCTTTCATTCTTCCGGAGCCCAGTCTGGTCATGGGTCTGGGTCTGGTCTCTGATGGGCCACCAGTCCTCCACAGGGAATCTTCCAAGGGCCAGAGCCTGAAGAACTTTAATTTCTCTATGTTTGCATTGTGATCAGTCCTCTCTGAGGTATCACTACCTTCAGGGGCATTTTTGTTCATGAGTACCTAAAAGGTTCTGAGCACTGGGACCTGATTTAGCCTTTTCTCCACCCCGGAAGCAGGGATGTTGATCTCCCTTTGCAAATGGGACGCCTGAGGCTCATGAACACCATTAACCACCAAGTCTGGATTTGAACCCACTTCCTCCCTTCTCTGATGCAGGGCTCTCTCCATGGAAGCTGCGTGCCCTCCCTGCCCTTCCTCTGGGTTTCCTGCCTCCCCCTGTCATCCACTCCCATGGACATTTTCAGAGCTCAAACCCACCGTCTTGTCATTTTAACGGCCACATGGTGTCCCATCATGTTGCTGTCACTTCAGTCACTCTCATGGGGTGAGAGGTATCTAATTTCCTGTGTAATAAATGCGACTGCTGCAACTTTCCAAATTACACCCATCGTTTTTGTCCACCCCCCCATATGTTTCACGTGTAGGTTCCAGGTTGGCGCAGGTTCCGTGTCTTGACCAGGGCTGAGGTGGCTGTCAGGGCTCAGTATCCTGCCCCAGAGTGCACTCAATGCAGAGATGGCCAGCAGCCCACACTTACGGTATCGTCACCTTCACCCAGAAGAGCTTACAACCACCCCTGTAGGAGCTGGTGCCGTGGCCCACGCGGAGATTCTGTGCCCTCATGGTGTAGCCTGGACTCACCTCACCGATCACAGTGCAGCTCCACTAGGTATCTCTTGGAGTCAGCACCCCATTAAAAACCAAGGGCTGAAGTGACCCTGAGTCTAAGTCTGCCTCAAACACTGGCCAGGAGATTTAACAGTAACTGAATGGCCAATGTATCAATAGCTGGCTTAACTCTGGACTGCTAATGCATTTCCCGAAACAGGTAACAAGATTTAGAGATGGAACATGGTTAAATGGTATAACCATAAAGTGCAGTCTCTAGCCATAACGAATCTGCTTGGTGTAAAGCATACATCTTATGAACCACGTGGGGAATTTGAGAAAAGGGATCAACTATAGCAGGAGACCCTCATTTCAGTTCCAGCAGAAGGGAGTCTTGTGGTTCAGGTGGCGAATGGGGATGGGAACACCTCTGGGGTGTGAGGCTCTTATGAGCTGGCAAAGGAGGGAAGCAGAGGATACTGGTCACTGAGGAAGGGGCAGATCTTCCCAATTCAGGGGGAGGTGGAGGCACAGAGCAGGAGGGGACATGCCTCGGGTCAGGAATGGACTCCCGTGTAGTTCCAAGCATCTGAGCCAAGCTGCCTCCTGGTTTTGCAAAGCATGGATATTAATAGGGGTGATTAGTAATCATGACGTGTGAATAATAAGGGGATGGTTAATTGTCCTGGTTATGATGAACAGCAGTCACTGGGAGAGGGTGGGGGAGTTGGGACCCCCTGACACAGACACATAGTCACATATGAACTGTTCTGGCTTCTGCTTCCAAGTCCGCAAACCAGCAAGCTAAAGGGCTATCAGTATTTTTTAAAAACAGAACCTAATAAGGCAGAATTTTAAATTCATTATAATTTCCCTTTGTATAATATAGAAGGACATACGTTCCCAGCAGAAAATTTTGAAAATACATAAATACCAAGGAAGGAAACAAAAACCAGTATAAAGATCTTGTTTGTTTGTTTGTTTTAAAGATTTTCTTTATTTGACAGAGAGAAACACAGCCAGAGAGGGGGAGTGAGAGAGGGAGAAGGAGGCTTCCCGCCTAGCAGGGAGCCAGATGATGCGGGGCTCTACCCTAGGACTCAGGGATCATGACCTGAGCCAAAGGCAGATGCTTAATGACTGAGCCACCCAGGTGCCCCTAGTATAAATATCTTGATGTCTATTCTTCAAATCTTCTGTGTGTACGTAAATATAGCCATAAACTATTTTTTTAACAGAACTGGACTGGTTTTGAAATTAAAAAAACAAACAAACAAACCAGAACTGAATACAATTGGGTTATATTCTGCATGATATTTGGTAACTTGCTTTTTTTTTTAACTTAAAAATGTTCATGTGTACTTCTCCATGGAATTAGTCTTTGAAAATATAATTTTTTTTTAAGATTTTATTTTACTTATTTGACAGAGAAACACAACGAGAGAGGGAACACAAGCAGAGGGACTTAGAGAGGGAGAAGCAGTCTTCCCACTGAGCAGGGAGCCCGATGTGGGGCTCAATCCTGGGTCTCCAGGATCATGAACTGAGCCGAAAGCAGTCGCTTAACCAACTGAGCCACTCAGGCGCCCCTAATTTTTTTTTTTTTAAGATTTTATTTATTTGACAGAGAGAAACACAGCCAGAGAGGGAACACAAGCAGGGGGAGTGAGAGAAGGAGAAGCAGGCTTCCTGCCGAAGGCAGTTGCTTAACCAACTGAGCCACCCAGGCACCCCGCTAATTTTTTTTTTTTTTTTTTTAATGAGGGAAACAATGTTTTGGGCAAGGAGCCCATTTGAAAAGAAAAGCATCCTTTCCTGCCTCTTCTAGTTGTAGAGGCTGGGGATCTTCAGGACTAGGGTAGGAAAATAGTGGGGGCAGGATAGCTCAGTGGATCCCTGTGGACCAGGGAGTAGGCAAGAAAGGGGATAGTGCTGTGTCAGAACCTGAGCTAAGAAGAGGAAAGTCTCTTCTGAAAACGTACAGGACTCCTGAACTCCAACTTGGGGCCCTGCTAGGGAGCTTCCAAAACGCCCTCTCGGTCCTCAATATCCTCATCTATAAAATGGGGCTCTTACAATGGTATGCATCTCTTCCTAATATTGATGGGAGGAATAAGATGAAACAGTAACTGCAAATTGGGCTTGGAACAGTGCTTGGGGCACAGCGCTCAGTAACTATTGGCTATCATCATCACTGCTACTTCTGTCCTGCGTCAAGCATTCCGGATAAAGAGATGACTAGGATGGGGGTGCCCGGCTGGCTCAGTCCATAGAGCCCGAGACTCTTCATCTCTGGGTTGTGACTTCGAGTCCGACATTGGGCACAAAGATGACCTAAAAACAAAATCTTTTTTTTTTTTTTTTAAGATTTTATTTAATTAACAGAGAGCAACACAGCCTGAGAGGGAACACAAGCAGGGTGAGTGAGAGAGGCAGAAGCAGGCTTCCCACTGAGCAGGCCCCAAGACCTGGCGCAGAGGGCAGCTTTCTCTAGTCTTTAAAAAGGGAAGCCAACCCCTCCCCCCAGATCCCCTCTGCTGCAGCAGCAAGGAGGCTGTTTGGAGAGGTGACAAAAAATTAAAATTAAAGCTAAATTAAAAAGAAGATTCCCATTTCCTCTCCCCATCTCACTTTCCACCTTAATTTTATCGCATCTTCCTTCTCGTTTTATTGACTTTTAGAAGCATTGCCACAAGATTTAGTGTAGAGCAGGAGGGAGGTAATAAATGTGGTACTCCTCTCGCCTCCAATTTATGCCGCCAGGGGGTGGGGGCTGGGAGAGAAGGGCGCTGCCTCTGGGTGTGAAGCCCCTAGGGGCAGGAACCATCCAAGACCACGGAGCTGGGGGAGAGACCCCCTAAGGTGGGGGTGATGGTTGCTTTGGACTTTTGTCCCTCCCTGGGCCCATTTCCTGGTGACTCACAGAAAGAGAACCCGTCTGAACAGTTCTAATCGGTCCGGAAAGCAGAAATCAGAATTTACAGTCTTCCTGGGCTGGCTTTACAAACAACTCCAGAAATCTCCTCTCCCTCAAACTCCACCCATATTTCCTGGGACGAAGATTCCCCACCCACCAAACAGATCTTAATTTAATTTAATTTTATTTCATGCTCTGTTGGTGCAAGGCAATTTTTCCTCCTCTCTCCACCCTCCTTTCTTCCTCTATTTTTTTGCTTGCCCCCCCCCATTTCTAATATCATTTTCACCCACCCACAGCGACGGTGTGTATTTTCATCTGACCTTAACGGCCCCGGTTTCCCCTCAGTATTTAAGCGGAACAAGACAGAGGTAAGTGGCAAATAAACAGCGGTTCCTATTGACGCAGGCAATTTCAGTTGATCGTGGAGAGGCTGCCTTGAAATTAACTCGGCTGATGTCTACTGCGGAGGAATGTCCTCCAGGCACTGAGAGCCACGGGGCTCCCTACCTTCCATTACAGTCCCTCCCGGTTATACCCTGGGGTGACACTGGAGGAGTGGGTGGGTGGGTGTGCAGAGTTGGTGCCCAAAGGGTTTTTTTCCTTTTTTTTTTTTTTTTTTTAGAAAAACAGCCCCACCCCCTCTTCTTGGCCTTGGCCTTCCAACTTCATAGACAGGCAGTTCTACAGTGGGGTCTTGGCCAGCAGTATGAGCGTCATCAGGGAACTTGGTAGAAATTCAAATTCTCAGGGTGCCTGGGTGGCTCAGTCGTTAAGCGTCTGCCTTCCGGCTCCTGTCATGAGTCCCCAGATCGAGCTCCACATTGGGCTTCCTGTTCTGTGGGAAGCCTGCTTCTCCCTCTCTCACTTCCTCTGCTTGTGTTCCCTCTCTGGTTGTGTTTCTCTCTGTCAAATAAGTAAAGAAAATCTTTAGGGTAAAAAAATTCAAATTCTCCAATCATCCCATCCCAGAAAACTCTGGGGATAGGACCCAGCAGTCTGTGTTTTGTTTTTAAAACAAAACAAAACGAAAAATGATAAAAACAACCTTATTGAAGTGTAAGTCACATACTATAATATTTATTTTAAGCATACTGTTCAATGACTTTCTAGTAAATTTATTGACTTACAACAATCACCCTAACCCAGTTATAGAGTATTTCCATAACCCCAATAAAATCCCTAGTGTCTGTTTACAGTTAATCCCTTCCCCACCCCAGCCCTAGGCAACCACTAATCTACTTTGTGTCTCTATAGATTTGTCTGTACCTGGGGATCTTTTCAGTCTGGCTGCTTTTACTTAGCATAATGTTTTGTTAATTGTTAACAGCTTTATTGAGATATAATTCACATTACCATACAACACACCCACTTAAAGTGTACAATTCAATGGCTTTTAGTATATTCAGAGTCATGCAACTGTCACCAATTTTAGAATTTTCATTACCCCAAAAAGAAACCCTGTACTGCTTAGCTGTCACCTCCAAATTCCCCTATCCCTCTGCCCTAGGCAATCGCTAATCTGCTTTGTCTGTAATAAATTTGCCTATTTTGGACATTTCATAGAAATGGAATCATATAAAATGTGGTCTTGTGACTGGCTTTCACCTAGCAGAATATTTTCAAGGTACATCCCTGTTAAAGCACATGTGAATAGTTTAGTCCTTTTGATTGTGACTAGCATTCCATCGCATGAATAGGCCACATTTTGTTTATTCACTCAACACTTCATGGGCTTTTGGGTTGTTTCCAGTTTTTGGCTCTCCTAATAATGCTGTGAAATTCTCTACATAAAATTTTGTATGGTGAACATAAGAAATCTGTATTTTAATCTGATGTTGAACTTGAGAACCACTGTGCTAGGCCTCATCCCCCATCTCTCTTCTAGATCTTTCCTTTACTCTCCCATCTTCCTGCGTCAAGTTTCCTTCTTCCAGGGGCTTCCTTCTTTCTTCCCCAGAACAAACATTGATGCAGTATGTACTCTGTGTGCCCGGTCTAGGTTAGGGTGGGCCCAAGGCTAACAGCTCATTGTTTTAGTGCTTTCGACCTTCAGAAGAGCAGGCCTGGGATGCCTGCCCTCCCACATAAGCCCCTCCCGCAGCCCCGCTTTGTCCGTCTACCCACACCCCTTTGAATGCTCCACAGATAAGCCAAGCAGGCCTGCACGCTGGGTCTAACCTACTTTCGGGAGTGTGACTGTACATGTCCTTGCCCTCTGCTGCCTCCACTTGCCCAGCGGGTAAAGTGGGCTCGCTACGCTGACCTGCAGGGATGCCGGAATCATCACTGGATAGTGTGCGGATTGCGTCTACAGCTCCCCGCCCTTAATCCCACTTTTCCACTTAAGTAGTTTTGGGGGCAGAGAGTCGACGAGAAATCCCTCCTGCGTCTACATCCGGCTTTGTCACCTGCTCCTGGTCCTTGGCCCCGCCCGCCTTCCTTCCCTGGAACCCATAGTCACCTCCTCAAGTCTTGCTTCGGCAACCGGCAACCGCCTCCAATACCGCCCTGTTCCGGGCCCTGCGCCTGAGCGGGGCCGGCTTCCCGCCACCCTTCCCGGGAGTGGAGCCACGCCTGGGCGCCCGAGGCCGTGGGCTTTCAGAAATCCTTGAAAATGCAAGGTCTTTTGGAGCCACCGGGTCCAGGCCAGGGCTTACCCGCGCGGAACGCTTCTAAGCCTGGGATGGGGCCTGTGTGCTTCCACTGCCCGGTGTCTCGGGAGCCCTTGCTCGATTCCCAGACCCCCTCCCCGAATGTGACAGTGTCCCGTTCTCTCGGTCGGGTCTCTCGGAAGCTACCAGCTCGCGTCCCGCTCGCTGGGGCGACGTCTCCATCAATGGGCTCCGCTGCCGTGGGGGGAAGCGACGAAACCTTGGCTCTCGCCCCTCGGTCTTTGTTGTTCCCCTACTCCGTCCCCTCTGGACCCCCTCTCAGGGATCGCTCCTTTTCCTCCCCGGCACCCCGCCTTCCTCCTGCGCTCCCGGGCGGCGAGCCGAGCGCGCGGGCAGCACCTCCCGCCCGGCGGTAAAGCTCCTCATTAGCGTGTTTGTTTTTATTGGACGCACAATCACTGTAATGGGCGCCGGGCGCGCTCTCTAATTACAGCTATGAATATTCATAGCGCGGGGGGCTGCTCCCGACGGGGGGGAAGCCCGGGGGAGACGCGCGCGGGGCCTGGGCGGCGGCGGAGGCAGGGGGCGGGCATTGGTCTGGGGCGCCCGGGAGCGCAGCGCTGGCTTGCGAGGAGGGCCGAGCCGGGAGGGTGGGAGGGATCACCGCCCCTTCAAGCGATCCCGGAGCCTCGAAACCAAAGCACCAACTTCCCCCGCGCTGTGTCTTATTTTTCGTTTCCTCTCGCCTCGGCTGCCTGGCAAAGTAAGGATCTAGATTTGGGATCTAGGGATGGCCCCACCGCACAGTGCGGACTCCTTAGTGCTTTCTACTTCCCTATCTCCACCTGGGTCAGGGAGCTCGCTCCGCCTCTGTCTCGGTCCTCTGTGTCGCAGTTTGGTTGGGCTCGGTAAAGGGGAGCGTGTGCCTTGTGAATTAAGAGATTTAGTCACTTGTGGAATGACTTTATTTTATAGCGACTTCCTCCCCGACTGAGTGATGTTGCATGCATTGGTTGTATTTATAACTTAATAGCTTTTCTCAATTTTATTATACTTTTTATGATACTTGTGGCTTTATGGGACTTCATAATTTTTTCTCAGATTCATTAAATTCAGCTGAGGGTGGAGCTAATGACAGGAGCAGGTACTGATTACAAGATGGCTGGCTAGCAGGTAGGGTTCCGCCTACCCCCTCCTCTGCCCTCCCTTTCCCCCGCCCTGCCCTGCCCTGCCCTGCCTTCCTCTTCCCTCCCTTCCCCTCCCCAGGCGCAGGGCTTTTGCTAGCTGGTGATGGTGATGGGTGTGTGAGGTGATCTCGGCTTAGTTTCTCATCTGGGGCCTGGGATTTCCAAGAGAACCAGCTTGGCAGAGCCCCTGTCCAGAGTTACCCTTACCCCACCTCTGCTCTGCTCGTGGACTGCACCTGACTTGGGTCCTCTCATTTTCTCCAACACTTAATTCCTAGAACCAGCAACACTTCCAGCCTAGATGGCCCCAACCTTGCCATTTTACAAATGGGGAAACTGAGGCCCGGAGAGAGGCTATTGCAGAATTAGGAACGGCAGACCCACGTCTCCTTAACTCCCAGCCGGGGCTTCTTCCTCCTGGTCTCTGCTGACTCAACAACAGCTTCATACTCTTTAGCTTAGCTCCCAATTTCTCTCCTCCCCTCAAACTGTATGACCTGTTAAGAACCTCAGAGGGAGAGTCTTAATAGTTAACAATAGGGAGCACATGCCCTCTGTCCTTCAGTCCTCACTGCAGGCTCTGCTAGACTAGCTATTCTATTTATTTCCATTTTATAGGTGATGCAGCAGAGGCACAATGGAGATTAGAGTCCTTCGCAGTGACCACACCTGTGCAGTCAAAGCCCAGCAGACTGTTTGCAGGTGGGTTAGCTGTGGGTGGAGACAAGGGTGGGTCCCAGTGTCCTCCCCTCTGAGTCTCTGTCATCTTGGGAACCTCTGGCATCTAGGAGGATAGCTGCTACTCTTTGTGAGATGATGACTTTAATCGAGTTCTAGTCCCGGCCCTGCTCAGAGTCTGGGGGGGTGGTGGAGGGGGGGAGGCTGCAAGCCTCTTCTATGGCAAAGTCTCCAATACGTTTAAATATGAAGAAATGCCAAACACGATTGCAAAAGTGTCATCTGATTTACATTCCACAAGTTAACATTTTTAACTCACAAAAGATGGTGCATATAATTGTGCCTCTCCCAAAAGTCATTTCAAGACTGAGGAAGTGATGAAGGTAAGATAGGCTTCGTGACGTCAGGCTTTCTGTCCCCCTCCCCCATTTGTTCCCTGCTGTAGTTCCAGGCTGGAGAGCAGTGCTTGGCACACAGTAGGAGCCCCAGTGTCTATGCTCCTCCTCTGGTGCAGAAAGGGAACCCTCCCAGCTGTAAGGGCCCAGGGGAGACTCCAGCTTAGAACTGTAGGAGAAACACCTTCTTCTCACAGCTGTGTTGGGGAGTCCCTGTGGCTGTTAACCTAACCCCATCTGGAGATCTTGACAAATTGAGACCATTGGTGGTTGTGGGGCCAGAGTGCTGGGGTCATCCTCCTCTCTCCCCCATCCCACCCCCCACCTCTTGCCCGGTACCAGCTTTGGAGCTGCACACTTCTTTCCTTCCCTGCCCTTCTTCGGGCTGGATGTGCCTCCTTCAAGGAGTCTTCCTGGGCTGGCTGTTGCCAACACATAACCCCCTCTCGGTCAGAGGCTCTGGACCCTTGGACTGTGGACCTCAGTGGGGGAAGGAGCCCGGGAGTCCTTGCAAAGGGGCCTTCTGATGCCCACACGTGCCTACGTTGCGACCAACAGAGGTCTCGTTTAGGTCTGTGTTTTTATTTTCTTCCCCTAAGAATATGGTGATGAGTAAAATTAAAATTCCTTTAAAAGTGTGCCTGGATTTATTGTAGCTTTGAGCCATTAAGCACTTTCCCAGCTTATAGACTTTTCAAGGTAGAATCAGAAGAGTTCTTGTGAGGTTGGTGGGATGTCCAGTAACTTTTGGATGCTAAGGAGGAGCTTTGGAATCTGGAGTGGTGGATGAGCCTGCTTCAGAAAATGCTGTTTTGTTCTGTTCGCACCTGTTGGGGCCACCAGGCATGGCCCTGTTGGGATGTGTGTGTGCTCAGAAAGCGGATTTGGTTTCTTGGATGAAACTGGAGGGAATAAGCCGCTGGAGGGCAGTGGGAAGAAAAGGTGTGGAGTCAGGGGGCCTGGGTTCGAATCCTTGCTCTACCTGTTAACTAGTGAGTCCTCTTGAGCCAATTCATGGCCTCTCAAGCTTCGCTTTCCTCACCAGTAAGATGAGTGGAATGAAACTCAGCTCCCTCAAGGGGTGCTGATGACCAGGAAAGAAAATCTTATAAATTATAAAGGGCCTAATCAAGTGCTGCACCGTAACCATCACCCTAACGATTTCTTCACATGCATGCTGGGGACACTCTGCGAGGCTGTTGGATGAAATAGGAGACACAGACCCACCAGCCAAAGGGAAAATGAACTGATCCCCCTGCTGCCCCTCACCCCCCTGCTCCCACCTTGACAGTGCTCCACTCCATGTGGTGGCTCAGAGTGAGAGCCGCGCCCCAAGCCCAGCCCTGCTCAGTGCCTCCATTACAGGCCCTGGGTACGCGGCCCTCAAGATGCATTTGTAATTTTTATTGTTATATCTTTTAATTTTATTTTGCTCTCCCTGCTGTCTTGAGCAGGGGAGATAGGGAGCTGGTATTTATGGCTGCTCCCGCGACCTACCTCTTAGAATGTATGTATCAGTTAATTTAATCTCCCCTGGTCTTATTTAAACTGTTTTCCTGATTCACTCTCTTCATTTTCCACCCATGACCCCTCCTCCCCTCTCATCCCTGCCTTTTTTCTGTGACTGTTTCTGGGCTCTGTCCCTTTCCTCCTCCTCCACCTCCTCCTGCTTCTCCTCTCCTCCCCTCCTGATTTTCTCCCCTGGTGCCTTCTCTTCTCCCTCCTGCCTTGCCTCTGGCCTGAGCCTTTCCAGCACTGGGTTCTGGAGGGTGAGGAGGCTTCCTGCTACAGTATTTTTCTGGTTTTTCTCTGTCTCCGTGTCTCTCTCTCTCTCTCTTTCTCTCTGCCCCAGTGCCTGATTGACATTTACAAATTACCCAGCTGAAAGTGTTCAATCCCTGACCCGCCTGTTTCTGTTCAGCAATGAGTGAGATTTGCAAGCATTTTGTCATATAATTACTGCAAATCCCTTGAAAATTTCCACAACAAGGCCAGATGAATGGTAATTTGGGGGCCTCCAGCCCCCAGTCACCGCTGCCAGACCACAACGGTCTGAGGCCAGAAATGCAAACCAGCCCTGCATGTGTGTGTTTGTGTGTGTGTGTGTGTGTGTGTGTGTGCATGTTTTGGAGGGGAAGTCTGGGGCAGAGGGCTCCCTGGTCATTTTGTTTATTTCCCCTAGAGATTTCTGGGAACAGACTTGAACGGTGCAGGCACACACGCTTCTCCACTTTCTTCTTGTGGCATGCATGCTGTAAAATATTTGGATTGGGAGATTTATTTGCTTTACACGGGTGTATTTGTGCTGATTTTATTGTATTGACTGGGTGCATTTTTTTCTGCGTTCCACTACAGTTTTATTGTATGCCAGTCTCGGGCATACATCACCTGCATTGTTTTCTGCAAAAATTACGCCCCGTTTCACTGTGTCTTGATAGGACTTACTACATTAATACCTAAGTGGGGAGATTTGCTGTTGCCATAGCTGTCTCTCTGCCTCCCCCCTCCCCCGCTGCCTGCATCTGGGCAGCACCAGGTGCTTTGGTCTAGAGACTTAGGCACTTGGGTTTCTGTGGCTGCCCTGTGGCCCCTGGACCTGGGGCAGGGGATGGACAATGGAGGAGGTGATTGAGTTGGCCATGGGGTCACGTGTGGTCATGGGATCGAGGGTGGAAGAGGTTATGCCAGGCACTTTGAGGACCCCATCCTCAAAGAGGAGGACCTGTTAATTTGTCTGTTGTTGTTTTGGCCAGGATTTGTTAGATTCATCCCTAGAGAGCATTCATGAGCATTTTATGGTCTCTCTGTCCTGGGGATGTGTGAGCATGATAGAGACCATGAGTTCCTTGCATAGGCAGAGGGTTTGGCTGATATCTTATTGGATAGTTGTTCTCCCTATTTTACAGATGGGGAAATCATAGCATGGAGAGACATGGTCCCTGGTCCTGGATCACACCTAGGTGGGTAGAGACTGAAGTCTATGACTGCTTGACACCAGGGCCTGCTTCTTACCCCTTGGGGAAGCCTAGGAGGAAGGACCGTGACTGGGACCTGGGACCGTGACTTAAGGCAAGGAGGGTTAAAGCTGGGAAGGGTCTTATAAGCCATCTAATCTACCTCCCTGAAAGATGGGGAAACTGGGGCCTGGGGAGGTCAAGGCAAGCCGTCTGTTGGTGGGTTTCGTGGAGGGCCTTATTTTATTTCTTCTCCTGGAACTATTTATAGGGTTGGGGTCTGACTTTTGACTTTCTGTCTGGTCCATCTGGCCTCTCTGTGGTGTGAGTGTGTGTGCATGCATGTGTGTTTGTGTGTGTGTGTGTGTGTGTGTATGTGTGTGCATGTCGGACAGAGGACAGGAGGAACAGGCCATAGCCTCAGTCAGTGGGTGGGATGGGTCACCTGAGGTCAGCCTAGGCCCCCTGCTGTTCCCCGAGGTCACTGTGGCCCTCCCCTCTCAGTTCCCCTACCCTGTGGTACCTGAAGGCGCCTCCTCTGTGACACTGTTTTATGGGGGGCTGGTGGATAGATTGGGGTCTGCTCTGTTCCCAGATGTCTTCTCATTTACACCCCTTGCCACGGTGGCCAGTGAGCACAAAGGAAATGTAAAGGATTGATTCCAAAATCTCAGCCCCTCCCCCTACTCTATACCCCCCCTTTTTTTAAGCCAAAGATTATATAATTAAATTAAAAGAAAGTGTGTCTTCTCACAAACTGTATTTCCTCATGGTAAAGTCCCATTTTTGAGGCCAGGTTATAATATCATATCTGGAAATGTTTTCCTTTGGGGATGAGCTGTCTCTTCCAGTTAATTGTTTCCATCAGCATTTCAGGAGCTCGGAAGAGCTGGCACCCCCTCCAGGAGGCTCCTTCGGAAGAAGCTGCTCCACAGCCCAGGCTGGAGCTGGGTTGGGGCAGAGAGTCGGCCCAGCAAGCTCAGCGTGCTCCTGGGGACAACCCTAGGAGATGATCAGGGTCCAGGGACCCCAGCAGGTGGGGGGGCCTCTGCTCCCTGGCCTACAGGCCTGCACCCTGCCCTCCTGCACACACCCGCCTCCTCGTGTGACCCAACCCCGTGCGCAGAAATGCGCTTGTCCCCACAGATATCACAAACACGGAGGCAGACAAACTGCCCATTTTATTTTATTTTTTATTTTTTTTGAACTGCCCATTTTATTTATTTATTCATTCATTATTTTTTTTCTTTCTTTCTTTTTTTTTTTTTTTAAAGATTTTATTTATCTGACAGAGAGAAACACAGCCAGAAAGGGAACACAAGCAGGGGGAGTCAGAGAGGGAGAAGCAGGCCTCCCGCCGGGCAGGGAGCCCGATGCGGGACTCGATCCTGGGTCTCCGGGATCATGACCTGAGCTGAAGGCAGTCGCTCAACCAACCGAGCCACCCAGGCGCCCATTTTTTTTTTTTTCTTTCAAACTGCCCATTTTAGACACTGACTGCATTAGGCAAACAAAGGCACGCAGGCCCTTTACATGGTGGGCATTGTTGCACGTGTGCGTGTGTGTGTGTGTGTGTGTGTACACACAAAAGATATATGAGATACATATATCTTCCTATCAAATTGAAATCAGCCCATGGCTTCGGGGTTAAGAAACCAGATGCCAGCCTTCTCTCATCTGTGACTCTGTGTGACCTAAGGCAACTCCTCTCCCTCTCTGGGCCCAGTTCTCTCTCACTAGGGGATTCGCTGGCCCCAAGTCCCTGTGACCCTCCTTGTCTCTACTTCGTTGTTTGCTTCTCTCCCAGGGTTTCTCCGAAGGAGGCAGGAGGTGTCTCTCCCTCTTCCTGACCTCCAGCCCCTGTTCTGTCTTGGGACACTCACCATGGCCACACTTCCTGTGTCCAGTCTCGGTCCCCAAGGCCTTTCCTCCCAATACCAAGAACCCTGTGGTGCCCAGAGGAGAGCGCAGTGCAGGCCACAAGCATGGGAAAGTAGGCCATGGGTGAACCGACCATGACTCTTCCTTCTTCCCAACAGCTGCCAAGGGCCCGAGCCGACAAGCCTGACATCCTGGGTCAGCCTGGAAGCTGTACGAGGTCTCCTGGATACCCCCTCTCCACTCCTGAACCTTCTCCCTACGATGATCTCCGTGCAGTGGAAGGGTGAGATAGCTCATCCCAACAACTTGGAGCAGAAGGAGCAAAAAATCCGAAGTTGGCAGAGGACAGAAACAGGAAGGAGGAGTGAGGCTGTGGGAGGAGGTAGGACCCCTAAGGAATGTTGGGAATTCTCAGCCAGAGGTCACCTGAGCCTCCCCTTGCCAGAAACACAAAGATGAAAGTTTGGGGGCAGGTGTTTGTATTTGTGTGCTAGGTGGATTCATGTAGCTTCTCCTACTTGACTCCCCCCTAAATCACACTCTCAATGATGTGGGGGAGGAAGGGGGAGCAGAGGGTGGTAACCAGGGGCAACCCTCCTCTCCCTCCCTCATCCTGAGTTAGTGCTACTGAAGAGCTCTCCAGGGCCAGCGAATCACCCACATAATTATCCCTGGAGGTAATGGGCTTGGAGAGGTGGGGTGGGGGCTGGGCTAGGGTGGGAGGAGCTCAAGATGAGGGATTTGTTGAGGCTGAGGGAGAAGAGGGATCTGTGGGAGGTAGACAGGGACAGGATATAGGAGCTGGGCCGGGGAGGATCCCAGCTGCCAAGTCCTCTGTCCCTGCTCCCAGGAGAATCGGATTTGCGGGCCAAGTTTGTCTTCTGTTATGTAGTTTGAAACCTGGGGTGTGTGTGTGTGTATGTGTGAGAGAGAGAGAGAGAGAGAGAGTGAGTTGGCCAAAACTAGGTACAAATATTTCGGGTTCTGCTCCTCTTCTTGGAACAGAAGTTCTTTCCTTGGAGGAAGTTGTGTGTGGAGAGGGGGTAGGGGGGATGTGTGGGGCCAGACTCTTCCCTTTCCTGGATTTGGAATGAAAACTATAATCAAGGGTTATAGCTTGCCAACCTAACCCCCATGACACATTTCTATTTAGAGCTTAGAGGGAGTGTGTGCATGGGTATGTGTGTGTGTGTGTGTGTGTGTGAGAGAGAGAGAGAGAGAGAGAGAGAGAGAGAGAGGACAGACACACAAAGAGAGAGAGAAAGGTTGTGAGGGGTTAAACTGAATGGGGCTTTCCAGAGCCATGGGGAGGGAGCAGTCTTTGAGGATGAAGCTAACTTCTGAGCACAGGCCCCAGATTACAAGGCAAGAATGAGACTGGGGAGCGGGGTCCAATGGCTGGTCTATGTCAGCGTCTGGATGCTTCTCTGCCTCCCGCCAACCCTACCCAGCTCCAGCACAAATTTGCATTTAAATAGAGATTTTTTTTTTTTTTTTTTTTTTTTTTAATGAGAAGGACCCAAGGGAGCCCCCAGACTATTAAGTTTTCTTCTGGGGGCTGTGCAGAGCCTTCTTCATTTGCCCCTCCACCCTAGCCCCCCCGTTCCTCCTCCCCCAACTGTCATATTATTCTGCGGCCATATATTCTGAGGGCCAGATGAGGCCCTGGCTCTGACAATCTGAGGGCACTTGTGGGGACAATGGGCCGGCACTCTTGGGAAGATAGAGGACGCGTTAGTGCTCGACCCGATATCCCTTCCTCTTTGTCTGCTGAGACCGGAGCACCCCACCTTTAATCTCTCTCTGCTGGCCCTGGGGAGCTGAGGAGCTTGAACTGGGGGGTCCTGCTGGCTCTGGGTTGTAGGCGGTGGCAGCAGAATCGTGTCATCGTATTGGGCAAGGTGCATTAATTAGGAGGCCAGAGACCTGGTTTGAGTCCTGGCTCTGCCCTTCCATGCTGTGTAGCCCTGTGTAAGTCACTTAACCTCTCTGAACCTCAGTATCCTCATCTGTGAAATGGGGCTAATAATACCAAAGGCTCCTTCCAGGTGAGTGTGAGGTTGAATGAGATAATGTGGTAAGGGGCAAAACATCGTGCCTAGCACTGGGTATGCCTCCAGTGATCAAACTGGGAGATTTGGGTGGAGAGAGGTTTCAGGGAGCAAGCCGACACTGCAGAGAAAGAGACCAGCGTTTCTCCTGTAACTCCTCTTATTTATTTTTTATTTTTTTGATTTCATTTATTTATTAGACAGAGATCACAAATAGGCAGAGAGGCAGGCAGAGAAAGAGAGGAAAGCAGGCTCCCTGCCGAGCGGAGAGCCCGATATAGGACTCGATCTCAGGACTCTGAGATCATGACCTGAGCCGAAGGCAGAGGCTTAACCCTCAGAGTCACTCTCCTTATAAACTGTGAGGCTCTCCCTGCGGTGGTGAAGATGGTGCCATATGGAAATTGGAGATTTTTTAAGATTTTATTTCTTTATTTGACAGAGAGAGAGATCACAAGTAGGCAGAGAGGCAGGCAGAGAGAGAGAGGAGGAAGCAGGCTCCCTACTGAGCAGAGAACCTGATGCGGGCCTGGATCCCAGAACCCTGAGATCATGACCTAAGCCGAAGGCAGGAGCTTTAACCCATTGAGCCACTCAATTTTCCAGGTGCCCCTGGAAATTGGAGATTCTGAGTTAAAACTCACCTGAAAGTGTTCTCATGAACAGTGGGGATCCAGCCAGGGCTCGGGGCTCCTGGCACCTGGTAGATTCTGTGTAAAGGTTAGCTCTCCTCTACTTTCCCTTCCACAGGGTGGGTGAGTGCGACAAGGGTTCTGGGCACTTAGAAAATGTTCGGGAGGACTGGGGCCAGGGCAGGCCCTCGGTGGTCTGAACCTTGAGGGAGAGGCCCTTGGATGCCCATCTGGGGAAGCTTGGGGCTTGAAAGCCCTAGATGAGAAAGGAGGCCAGCTATGTCCTGCCCTCCCTCCTCCTAGGGACAGCCCCCGATAGGTGGTGACATGGCTTTGTGTGTTTAGAGGAGGTCCTGGGAAATGAGGCGTCAGTGTGAGGTTGGCTGTTGGCTAAGGAGCTCAGGAGGGAAATAGAGGGAAAGAAGGTCAGCTTGGGCAGGCTCCCCCCATCCCCAGCTCTTATCATTAGTTCCAAGGGAAGGAAATGAGACATGACAGTTCCCTGGCCACCTGGGATGGGCTGAGAAGGGACACAAGGTGGGCATGGGAGAGGAAGTACGTGTGTGTCACCTGTTAAGCTCAATTCCCCTCACCTCCGACCCCAGATGCTGGCAGACCAAGATGGGTCCTGGCATCTCAACTGGCAGAGTGACAGTGACAAGTTCTTTGATTAGAAAAGCCTCCAAGGATGATTCCCCCCACTCCTAGACTCCTCCTTCCTCTCCTTTCATTTTTCCTTTCCTTACTTCCCTTTTCCTTCCTCTTCCTCTTCTTATCTCAGTTTCAATTTCCTTACCTCTCCTTTTTTAATGTTTTTTAAAAATTTTATTTATTTATTTGATATATAGAGAGACAGCGAGAACAGGAACACAAGCAGCGGGAGTGGGAGAGGGAGAAGCAGGCTTCCTGCTGAGCAGGGAGCCCAACACAGGGCTAGATCCCAGGACTGCGGGATCATGACCTGAGCTGAAGGCAGACACCTAATGACTGAGTCACCCAGGTTCCCCAATCTCTCTCTCTCTCTCTTTTTTAATTTTTAAGGAAATAACGTTTCACAGGCAGAGTTGAAGAGCCCCTCTGTCAGGCTTGACTAGCTCAGAATGTGGCTCTGTAAGAACTGGGAAAAGTAACCCCTTTGGGAAGTTCCAGCCCTGAGCCTGGTGGGGACCATCAGTGGTGGTGGAGGGTGCTTTCTGTGAATGAGGCATCCTTGCGCCTGGAGGACACAGCCTCCTAGCAGGCCGTAGCTTGGCCAGCGCAGGGAAGGCTGGGCTTCAGCCCTCACTTGCCCCTTTGGGCAGTGAGTGACCTGCACCCCTGGCCCTGCTCCCCTCCCTCTGGGAGCCCCCCCTGCCCTGAGGCATTTGTACATCCTTCATGTCCATGGTTTTGTTTTTGCTCCCCTTTTTTCCTTCCTCGTTTAGTTCTTTCTCTTCTCTCTCCCCCTTCTCCTCTCCAAGCTCATCTCCTTCCAGAACAAGTCTTACTGCATGTCTTGTGGAATGAGTATAGTATGTGTATACCTTACATCTCCTCTTGGGGTGAGTGTCTTTGCGTCTGTCTCTGAGGGCTTGGCATGTAGGAGGTGCTCAAGGTGGTGTGACTGGTCTGTGTGTGTCCCTGTGTGTCTTTGTGTATCTTAGCTCTGGAACCCCCCACCATTCCCTCACCAGAGCTTAGAAGAGAGAGGGAATTAGAAGGGGATCTTCAGAGGTTGAAGGCCCTGTGCCCTCCAGGCCCCTCTCAGTCCCTTCCTAGCCCATTTCTTCCTCCATCATACTCAGTCTTCCACAGAGCCTGCATGAGGGGCAAACTGAGGCCCTGCCTTGCCCTGCCTTCATGGGCCTCCTGCTAGGTGTCCCACTCTGCTCCCCAAGGCTCCTAAGGCCTCCAAGAACAGAGATGCTAGGGTAGGGGTGGGGGAGGGGCAGAGGGGAGGAAGCGAGGGAGCCTGCGGAAGCTGGGCAAGGGGCTGACGGCCCCTGGGACCCCTTTCTACAAGGACAGAGGCGGCACCAGCTGCTCCACAGAAGAAATATTCTCCAAAGTCAGAGTGGTCGTCTCGTATTTTAAGTGGTCCTTATTTATCACCGTCCTCCTGGGCTCCCTTTCGTGGCAAATGATGATAAAAGACAGCAGTGGGGGGGGCGCGGGGGCTGTTCCCGGCTGGCCCCGCAGCTGTCGGAGGTGGCAGCGCCAGGGGAGGGGCAGAAAAACAGCAACGCATGGGCACAGAGACACACACACACACACACACACACACACGCACACCCCACACTCATGCACAGGGGCTGTGCACACACAGACGCACAGTACCACACACACTCCAACGTGCGCGCGTGCGCACACACACACGCATTCACTATGACAGTGACATGCCACACAGACTTCACGCACACACGTATGCCCAGCGACACTCAGAGCCATGAACATCCGTGGTGTGACACACACCCAGGCACACACCTGTACCAACACACAGGTCCAGTGATGGACACACGCCAGTGGGTACTCAGGTGCCACGCACGTGCACACTGCCCGAAACAAGCATGTGTCCACATGCCTGCCCTGGGGGCTCACGCAACCCTCACACCCACCATGTGGAGGTAGTCCGGACCTTCAGTGGGTGTCTAGGCTTCCGTGGGTCTCTATGCATCTATGCCTTAGGTAGGCTCTGAGCGTGCACCTGCAGAGTAGGTCACTTCTGTCGCATTGCCACCAGCAGGCATGTGTAGGCACACGCATTCACACATGTGGATGGGCAAATGCGCAAATGGGCTCACAGTCCAGTTGAAAAAGAAAAAGAACATCAGCTCTGGCCTCACACTGTGCACAGAAGTTAGCTCAAAATGGAGCATAGACCTATGTGTAAGATGGAAAACCAGTAAAGCTTCTGGGAGGAAACATGGAAGAAGACCTCTGCGAGGTTGGGAAAGACAGAGCTTTCTCAGGTAGAACACAGTGATAGCTGGCATGGTATAGTTTTAGGCATGGGCTTTGAAATCAGAGAACCTCTCGTCGATCCCTGTTTTATTACGTAACAGGCTGTATCAACCCAGTCTAAGTTACTCATTTGCTGCCCATCAGATGTCCCATACATGGAAGGTATTAATCCTACCTACCTCTCCGGATGCCTGCAAAGCCCAGAGAACTAATACAAGTGAAAATTAAAAGCTGCCACCTGCCATACAAAGGTCGGCTAAATAGAAAAAAATCAGTTTTGTGTATTGTAATTATTCACACATGTCTACCTAGGCACGGCTCCTAACTGGCAGTCCGTGACCCGTGTGCCTTCCAGCCTGGTGGGGGACTTGGGGGAGAAGGGATGGGGACCTTCCCCCAACCCAGGATAGTCCCCTCCCTGTCCCACACCCTTCTCCACATTAGCCGCCAGGTTGCCAATCAACCTCCCTCCCTAGCCTCAGCCCATTAGTACAGCTCCCTGGGGGAATCTATTTTTTAAAGGTTATTAGCAGATTATTGGTTCTTTATCAACCTTGGGGCCCCAATCTCCAATCTCCCAATGAAGCCATTGTCACCTAATAAGATGCACTTGATGATCTTGGCATGAAGGTAGTAGAGGGCCAATGCAGGTGGGGCAGCCGGAAGGAGGGAAGGGTTAACAGCACCGCCCCAGCCCCCACCCCCTTGGTCCTCAAATAGCTGAACTACTGTATGTTGTAGTTTTCAACTGCAAATCATCTTTAATAGCAGACATCACGGGATGGCTCATTACATTAAGCTATTTTTCATGCTATCTGCTGTAATATCCTCTAATCCAATGCGTTTCAAATCACCTCGGGCTAAAATAAGAGACATAGCGATGTAATAGCCTAGTGTATTAGTGGGTTAATTGCCCTGTTGTACTCTTTCTAGTAGCTATCTCTGGAATGACTTCTATATTAATTGTAAATTGCTTAATACATTTAACTCCTTGCCATCGCCCCGTCCCCTAACGAAGGAAGCCACTACCCAGTTGCTTGATGGGAGGGTGTGTGTGTGTGTGTTTTGTGGGTGCACCTTTCCAACCCTGGCCCACCTCTGTCTTCTCAGCCGAGCTGACAAAGCAGGCTTGGAACACACTTCCCAGACTCATGAGGGGAAGGGAGTGATATAGCGGTTACTGAACACATGCTATAAACCAGGCCCTGGGCTAGGCCCTTTCACCAGATGCCTTCTGTTTGGAGCCTCATAAGACCCTAAGCAGTGGCAGAATGCTCTCCAGAGGTCACAGGACTTGTTCAAGGTCACAGAGCTAAGACCTGATGAAGCTGGATCTGTGGCCAGACTTGAGGGCTCCTAGGACCATAGTGCCTGGGAGTGGGACTGGACCCTGGCAGGGCTTTGAACACCATGTCAGCTGTGGTGAGTAGGGTCCTGGGAGGACCCTGTGGTCTAGAGGGGAGACACATAGCCCTTGACCTGTGGGGGTCCCTCATCTGATGGGCGAGATAGAAGCCTCTATTCTGGGGAGCTCCAGTGTGATGGGGGAACAAGATCCCCTGACAAGGGCAAGTTCCCAGGCACAAGGGAGACAGAGCCCCTTTTCTTGGGAGCCCCCAGTCTAATGGGAGGGATACAACTTCTGTCCTGGGGGCTCTTCAGTCTGACGAGGAAGCAATTTCTGTCCCCGGGGGAACCCTCAGTCAGATGGGGACATATGGGTACCAATCCCACTCATCCACACAGAGAAGCAGAGATAAGGTACAAAAGAATGGATCTGAGGCCGAGTGAGTGGCCACTGCCAAGTGTGCTCAGAGGAGGAAGGCCAAGCTCTGCCCCTTGGCATGCTGGCTGCTTCAGACCCAGACTGGGCAGGGGGCCTCCCCATGGGTGGGGGGGCATGTCGGGGTGGGGGTGTGTGTGTCTCGGCCCAGTGCCTTCCTCTCCCTTCTAGGGCAGATGCTCTCTTCATTTCCTTCTAGGTTGACCACCTCTAGTGACTGATTGGTGGGTAGGGGCACCTCAGGCAGTGGGGTTGGCCCATGGAGACCTCCTCCTCTCATGGCTCTGGTTCTGGGTGCCAGCAGCCCCCACCTACTCCCCCTTCTCCAAAGAGGCCTCAAATGTCCTGGGCGGGCCAGGACCTGGGGTCTCTCCTGTATCCCTCAGGCCCTGCCCTCCTCCCCTCTGGAGGGAGGACCAGTGGAGATCCTGGAGGTAAGGAGCAAGGTGGAGGAATGAGAAAGATCAGGGAGGGAAGGGGTGAAGGAAGGGAGCAGGGCCAACAAAGCCAGGTCAGAACAGAGCCACTGAGATGGGTTAAATGGTCACCTCCCAGAGAGTAACACTTTTACCCCGTGCACACTCGCTGCATTGTGAGTGACATTCCCGAGGTAGGTAGTTACTGGATCAAAACCGGTGCACATTCCCTGCACTTCAGGCCCAAGGCAGGGCAGAGGGACCAATCTGGAAAGTTGCCGTAGTGCACCCGGTGCCTTGTTTCCGCCACTCCGGGGAGTCCTTACAACCCTACTCTGGGCTGTAACCTAAACTTGACGCCTGTGCTGAGTTTGGAGCCGGCACTGTGGCCGCCTGGTCCGGAGATAGGGCTTTGGGACAACGGAGACAGCGGGGCCAAAAAGGAGGAAGGGGAAGGGGAGCGGAGAGGAAGGTGTGCAGAGGAGGCACGGAGGGGCT